>JBAMHZ010424360.1:0-11340 GCA_037177395.1 Alpinia galanga | reverse complement strand
GGTAGACTCGATTCTGGATCAATTTGGTATTGAATATCCCTCATAAGTGATAGTCCTGATTCTAAAATGTTGCTCAAGCAAAGTAGTAAGGTAGAGGCAACCTTCTCTTGTGCGACCACCTCTAAATACTTTGACATAAAAAAAAAGAGTAGAGCTAGAAGATACCAAAATAAGAGTGGAATCCTCTCGCCGAGGTGCTAGTACAAGTTTCTAGCCTTTGATATAGGTGTTTCTCCATCCATCATGGATAGCTTTGCGATCGTGTTGTCAAGGTGGTTCCAACAATATATACCATGCATCTATCGCTTCGTCCTTTAGAGTGAGAACAACCAACATCTCGTGATCATCTCCATAAAGTTCCTTGTCGCTCTCGTCATAGACAGGTAGCTCATGTCTTCTTCAACCACCCAAGACTGCTCCTTTGTCTTCACGTGCCCATCTTCGTAAAGTACTTTGTCAATGTTGTTTTCGTCGTAGATGAGGTCGCCCATGTCTTCTTCAACCAACAAAATTTTGCACTCAGTGCTCTCATGTTCATCTTCATACATTATCTCGCCAACGTTATCCTGGTCATAGATGGGGTTACCAATGTCTTTTTCAACTGATATCGGATGACCTACCTCAAAGTATGAGCATGTTGAGATAATGATTGAGCATAAAAAGGGAGGAAATGACATTTCATCATCTTCTTCATCTTTTTCCAATCCGTAATCTTAGTCTTGCTCTGCCTCTCCCATGAGCGCCGCAATTGTTTCCACCAAGCAGAGAAATAAAGGCTCGAACCTTGAGCGTCATGACTACCAATTTTACTTTGGCACGATCGGGAACTTCTTTGAATTAAAAAATCTGTTCGATTTCATTAATCCAATCGCTAAAATTTTATGCGTGTAATGTGCCGAAAAACTAAGAAAGCTCAATGTTAAAACAAATCGCGACCATGGCAATCTCGATGATAGGGGTTTGCAAAACTCGAAGCAGAACGTCGATTAAATATCTCATGGTCTTCAAGATCTCGCATTGATATATGCTGAGATAACTCCATGATTTGTCTCTGTAGATCCTTAATGAGCTCGTAGGGACTTCAATCTTGATGCAAGGCTTCCTCAGCCGAAACCTGCTTGTCACGATCACAATCATGAACAAGACAACCATCCATGGATCTAGGACTCTGATACCAATTGACATAGACGGGATAGCAGGATGGGGATCCTTCCACGTATGAGGTTAGAATGGAGGTTAGCAGAAAAATCGAAGGAGAGGGGCTTCGTTAAACAAAGAGGAATCGCCTCTAGACTTAAACAAAAGAACTTTATTAATAACGAATGCATACAAGAGCCTTGGCTCATGTTTAAATAGACTAAGAAAGAAGAAAAATTTGAACAAACAAATAGGAAAATTTGAAAACCCTAAATTACCCATGTTGCAGCAGCAGTGCGCCACGGTCGTGGTGTGGACCATGGTCTGGCCATGGTGGAGATCACAACCATGGTGGGGACCATGGGCAAACCTTGGTTACCACTAGAAGATTCCTGTCAAGCCACATAATAGAACACGGTTGTGGTGGTGACCACAGGTAGACCATGGGAGCTTCTGGACGGCTTGTTTCCTTCTTTCTGAGGTTCGAAATGCAACATACTCGTGTCAGGGGCCATGGGGGTGTCGAGATCTTTATTGAAGGCCTCAATTACTCTTAGTCATGGCTCAAAAGAAAGTAGGGTCACATTATAAGATACAAATTGACCAAACTATTAGATGCGCCTACATCACTGCTTTAATGATTTGATTAAGATATGCTCGATAAAAGTTTCTATCATAGACAACAAGTATAGATGAGAAGAAAGGTGAGTGCACTAATCATTGTTGGTGTGCATTATCAGTCATTATTACCTCACTTGACTATTGAAGTAGATAACAAAGGGAAAACACCTTTATAACAAGATGGGGAAGGGAAACTACAATGAAAATAAACAGTCAAACTAAAGGGCACAAACACCTTTATAACAAGATGGGGAAACAAAAGCAAAGATAGGCAAACGAATCAGACAAGGATGACATTAAACCATGCAACGAAACATAATCACCACAACTAAACAAACAACATGATGGAAGATAACTGTAAATAAACCCATCTATAATAACAGTCGACTAATAAGTTTGTTGTTCAGCCATTACACCCTTTCTTCCAACCCACAGCATGTAAATTTAACCTAAAAGAATTCTTGTAGAGTATTAAAAACCAAAAAAGTTCAGCATTTCCAATATCTGTTGATTCTATTAACAAGATTCAACATTGAATGACACCTAGATACTTTACCAACAAGCATGATGCAGACAATAAAGTCTTGGATCAGAGCAGGGCTGAACTATAATAAGAGGCAGAAAACTAATACCACAGTTTGAAGATACACAATTTTAATTATTTGATAAATTGAATTTTTTCAATGAAACTATAGTGAAAAAAATAAATTGAATTTTTCAATGATAGTGAAAAAAATGAAGCTGTGAGCAACAGTTTTAAACAACTGTACTGGAGGACTAAAGTAAAAGAGTGGAGTGAACCTTAGAAACAAGCCTTGTGGACCGTCTAGGCTGAACTATAGCACCAGACAGCATTTTCTTTGCTGAACTTCTGCTGTTTCTTAAGTTTGTGACAGTCTCTCCGCTCATGATTTCGCCACAAACAAGATGCCTCTTAACACGGGGTTCCTTGGGATTCTCTAAGTTGTTAGGTCTCTTAGTGTTGGCTGAGGTTGATGGAATTCTAGAGCATCTGCATGTTAAATCTCATTTTAAGTGACTGGACACTTTCTGGAACCTATATATATGTAAATTGAGCTTTAATTAAACAGAAGTTACTCTGAGGCATCCTTTTCCCCCATTGGTGTGCTATGACCCTGCTTCAAAAGGCACAGTTTAGCTAACACATGGAAACTGCCACTATCTTCTGCTGTGCACAAAATATAAAATATAGTAGCATGATTGCAATTCACTCCAGTATTAGCAATATAGGTGAAGCATTCTTTTTAAAGTTGTACTGACTGGTAAGTGCATATCAATCCTTAGTACCATTGTCCAAAATGAAGATGCAGATAATTTTAGCTTTCTTATGAAAGCTTATCTACAACGATCATAATCCTCTACTAAATTCTAGAGATTTTATGTGGTATGGACTTACAGATTTCTTCTGATATCCTATTGACCTAAATGGTATAGAAATAGTATACTTGTTGTAAGAAATATCAATTACCGATTCATCTTGAAACATTGATATTGATCCCTCAGGAACCAAAGTTTCACAATTACTACATGATTGCAGACAGAAAGGAAGATCCACTGTCCCAACTTCCGATTGTGCATCGGCCATTGGACTATCCAGTACCATCTGTCCACTATGCTGACAAGAATTTGACAACCTCCCATGAGTTGTATTGTCTGGCTGCTCATTTATGAAATCTGTAAATGACTCACATGCTCCCCCATGATTTTTGTGATGAACATAGTCATCTGTGTCTATATTATCTGGTATTTCTTTTGCTGTTGCAAGGTTATCTTTGTCTGCAACATTAGATTCTGTATTATATGGAGCTTCAACTTCAACTCCAACAAAATTAACAGATGCAGTTTTAGGAGTACAGTCACCAACTGTAACAGGATTACTGACCCCATTGTCCATGTCAGCAGCTGATTGAAGAGGCATGTTGCTTAGTGATGTATTGCTCTTGACCATTGCAAAGGAAACAATAGCAGATTCTTGCCCTTCAGGGTGGCAAGATGCAATGCGGGATGTCATGTGGTTTTGAACAGTGTATGGTGCACAGGAAGAAGAAGCTACTTGGATTTCCTCCAAAAGTCCTGATAACCCAGCAGGGACACTGCCTGATATTAAAACAGAAGATCCAGATGTCGCCACAGTCGTATCTCGTGGGTAAGCCTCAGAATTACAGTTTTCACTAACAACAGAACTCAACGATGAATTCGTACAGCCACTGTTCCTCTCAATTTCAATGTCATTAAGGTTCAGCCTAGTGTTAACAGATGGTGAAATGTTCATGGGGTCATCAGCTTCTGGTAAATTACTGATATCTTCAGAAGGAGCCATTGACTCGTGAAGTTTTGCATTTTGATGAACGCACACATCATCTTTTAGGCTATTGATCCAATCCAATGGGCTAGAACTCAAGTCAACAAATAAATCTATTCCACCTTCTGACATCACAAAGAATTGAAATGGAGGAATTCTAGCAGATTTTTCATCACCAGAAATAAACCCACTTTCCATTGAGTATTCATGAGGCCCATCATGTCCACATGGAACAGTATCCAGGATATATTTCTGCTCTGCATACCAAAAAAACATCTTTGTTAGATTTCTTCTAACACCCATATTCTTGCACCTCAAATCAAGAAGCTGGTTCATTCTAACTTCTTGGGCTTCAGCAACATTATAAGATCTCATCCCCATGCTACAGTAGTTGGAAATAGAACTACTAAAAGCTTCCATACCTTTACTATTCGCAGGCCATATTGGGCATAAAACTTTTGTTACGGTTTCTGGCTGCATCAGAAAACAGAGGTTTTCATGTAAACTAAATGCAAATGATGTCCTAAATGAACCACAAAAGAAAAAGGTCACTATGGAAAGTATAAAGAACCAGAAACATTATTTGCACCTTTTCATTTGTAATATTGACTACAGACTCAGTAACTTCCTTCTTGCTACCAGGCTGACATAATAGTCGCTGGTCACCTGGAATTTCAATAATATCACTAGCCCACCCATGCATAACTTAGAACAATTCAATCTCCCACAAACTTCAAGCGAGTGTGGTAATATTGATGAAAAATGATTCCGGTGCATTGCATATGTCAAAGCTTGTCAATTTTACCTGTGGTTGATTCATCAGGACAATTGATTGTTTGTTTAGTGATTGGCTCTGATGCAAATGGCTTCTTAGAAGATCCATCAGTGAAATAAACTGATTTCTCCAGTGAAGCCGCCAAAACAGCATTTCTATTCTGCCAAAAGGACAAATTAAAACAGTCATGTATCACATTCAGTTTACAAATTGGCTGCAATAGAGTTGAGAAATTAAGCGTAAATGTCTTTCATTCTCTCTGATTCTACCTGAAAGTGTGAAACCAAGGACTTAGCCAATTGGGCATGACTCCTATTTGCAGGAAGATCATGCTGTTTGCACAGCTGTTGAAGCTCCTTTCTTGACATTCTAAGATAGAAGTCTAAATTCTCTAGAAACCCCATTATCTCAAAATAAATAGTTTCCAATAATCCTGCTTTTTATGACAAACAGAGACAAATCAATAAAGTCACAACGTGTATAGAAAAAAACATATGCACAAAAAAATAAATTTAAAGTAATAAATTGATAAATGATACCACAATCATATTGAGGAGAAAGGCAGAAGCATAAAAAATGATTCTCTTCAAAGGAGTTGAGAAGATATAAGATCCAATGTAACACCACATATCTGGTCAGTAAGATAAATTAGCATGAATATCAACGGTATGAAAAAAATATTTGTTATTCAGTTATGAAATTGGTAGAGAATTTTGTCAAGGTCCTAACACTCAATTTGATCAACACTGCTATTCTAGTAGCATAACCAGTACATAACCAACAATGAAAAGACTAATGGTACTATTCTTGTAAATTTTTTCAGGTGATACAAGGCAAGGTCTATATAGCGATGCAACACTACCCATCTTACCAGCTATCTAAGAAGTGCTAGGTCATAGCTCTAATATCTGTTCATGAGAATTGAACATAATTCTCAGTGTCAATTTTTGTAAGAAAACTACATCTTGTTTGAAATCCATTTGATCATTAAAAAATTTAAGAACTGCCAACATATTAAAAAAATGTTAATTTCCTGAAATGATGCAGTTGTAGGCTCCACAATTGTTTCCTGTTCAATAGATTCCATAAAAATTTTGTTAGAAAATATAGAATTCAAGGAATATAAACAATTGACTTTCAGTCAAGCCAAGGGTACACAAATCAAGAACCTTCTGAGAGTTGAAGTATCAAGAATTGTAAGCAAACTGGCAAAATTGACCAGCCTTGTATAAGATTTTCTACAGGATGGAAAAAAAAGAGCATATTTGACAACATATCAATATATGTTGAATAAAGTATGTGATGTAACCTATACTTGCATACCGAGCCTTATGCCTAAGTTTTAGGTAGAATTAATACTGTTCAAGGGCTACAAATACATGAGTTGCAACTCTGTACATCAATAGACAATATTGCATTCCTATCAAAGCATCCCTGCCTTTGCAGATAGTCCTGCAACTTCATCCTCCTCACTACTTAAGGATCAGAAACAACTTATCCCCAGGACCTAATAAAAAAAGCAGGGAGAGTAAATTCAAAAGGAAAAAAAACCGGATAAAATAAGATACAGAAGAAAAAAGTTGATCTTCAAATTTCATCTTTCCTTCTCCCTTCTGTCTCAATTACCATTAGGATTCCAAATTTTTCATCTTTTGTTTCATTTACTTGTCACTAATTTGTCTGCATGAACTAAAATGAGATTAGTTACAATCTGTCATTTCCAAGATCTACTTCTCTTGTAGGAAAATGATAAGGAAATCACATTGATTTCTGATCTCACTTACTTTTGCAACAAGTATCCTTGTTTAGTTGCAGCTTTGGTGAGAGAGATTAGTAGTCTTTCTCTAGAAAACTGAGTAAATGTCAAAACTTTAATTAGTCTATGTGTGACATCCTAGTTGCTAAAAGAATTATTAATTTTTACTCCATCTCTCATCCTATTTTAACTCCTTGTTTCAAGAGTGAATAGTAAAATTCTAATCTATTTATTTCATCGTCTCACAGATCACCATGCATCTTATGATATCTTTAGTTTGAGGGGAAATCAAGGAAGAAGATTTATATATTAAGTTCTCTAAAAAATACTCACAATTCCTTGCACAACAATCATTAATAAACAAATGATGATTATCACTGGAGCACAAAACAACACAATGTATACCATTGAAGCACAACCATGGTTTAGACGTAACAACATATAAAACACTGCTATTGAGCTCTTCTAAATCTGTGCACAACTCCATAGGCACACTCTCGTGTGACTATTGGACCATGTTGTGAAGATGTCAAACAACACTCATATATCCTTGCACGACAATCATTAATAAACAAAGGCTGAATATCATTGAAACATAATAACAACACTATGTATGTACTAAATGATTATGCAAGTAGAAAATCTGAAAATGTTTAGACCAACATATAACTAATAAATACAAAATAGAAATAGTAAATATGCAACAAATCAAAGGAAAAAACTAGAAATGTCATGCAAAACTCCAACGCCAAAAGTAATGGTGTCTAAGCAACAATAGTAGTAGTACGCCTAAGAGCTCATGTCAAACTGACTTTAAAATACAAGAAATCTGTGGAAACTGATAGGAGAGTCTCCCAATAAAAAATAAAGAGTAAGGATAGACAAGATTAAAATGGATAAGGTGAATGCAATGTGCTACCATTATAAAATCCTAAGTCTATACATCACTAAAAGTATACATAGTCAAAACACTATACTTGAACACTAAGGTCACAAGGTTATCCAGGTGAGTCAACCAAAGATGCGGTTATTGGAGAAAGGTCACAAAGTTATCCTAGTGAGTTAACTAAAGGACAATTGAGTCAACTGAAGACATAGTCATCGGAAGAAAAGTTTGATTTATCCAGTTGAATTAACTAGTATGGATTAACTTAACTAAACGCACTTTGAGTTGATTGCATAATAGACAGTCACATTCCAAGATCGGTGTTTTAGTTGACTAATATGAAAGACTAAGTCGATTGAATTTTCACAAATTGTGACAACAAGTGAAGTGATTTTGAACATCAACATATTCAGAACTTACATTGTGTGTTCTACTCATTATATTCTTTGTTTTGAAGTGCTTCCAATGACCTTAACTAAGATATTTTTCTGAAAGATTCATTTTTGTATTTTATTCTCTTTTGTGCTTATTCTTTTCTATCTGTAAAAGAGAAGAGAGAAAATATTGTACTAAATTTCTCCACCTCCTAGAAGTAAAAAAATTATTTTCGGGTAGGGAATTTCGACGAGTGACTAACCTTAAAGAATCATAGTCCGTGGAGTAAGAATCTGGAGGTTATGAATCACATTGAATTTCTATATTAGCATTGACTTTTGTTTTCTCAATTTTTGTTTCCTATATTTCTGATATTTAATTGCTAGCCCATTACTAGGCCTTGCTTTTGCAAGAGCAAAAAAGGTTTAAAAATTTTAAGTTGCATCTCTTCAGCCCCTCTAGTGGAAAGGAAAGAGGAAGTGTGTAAGGAGCCGTCAGCACTAGGCAGTTTATTCTGAAGAAGAGGGGAAAGTGGCAGACATATGCTCAGTCAGAGGGGTGTTCACCGCCGTTCTCTCGACCGCTGGAAAAGAAGGCGAGAGTGAAGGATCTGCTCGGGAGGTCTAGCCAGAGAGCACAGGCCGCTTATCGAGGGCCATAAAAATCAAGGAAGAAACGCAAAACCGGAATAAATTAAGACAAATCAAAGAAACACCAGCTCCGAGCTGCTCATCTCAATCGACCCGAAGCAATCACAAAAGAGAACACCCAAAAATCCTCCTAGTTCCACAAAAAGAGGAATAACGCCAGAAGGAAAAGAAAGAGGCCGAAGCTTTGAAGATTCAGTACCTCGTCGACACGTTGAGTGGCCGGAGCTCCGGTCCTCGGCTCGACGTCGCCGATTGTAGGAAGAAGCGAACGGAAGACTGCGAGGTGAGGTCGAGCGATTCCCCTCTCTTTCCTTCCCCAATTGAGGTTCGATAGAATCCAAACCCACAGTAAGCTGATCAGATCTCTTTGGCAAACCGGCCCAATAAAATTATAACGACTGCCCACAAAGGAAGTCGGCGGATTTACGGCTGGGATGCCATTTGAAGCGACAGTAACGGTCGAAATCGAAAGATCATGGCCTGATACCGCACGTTCCTTGTACTTGTGTCTAATTATCGATTTTTTCCATTAGATTTTTTATTTCGTTTCTAATTACTACATTTTATTCGTAGGATTAATTCATTACTCTAAAGTAGTGCGCCCATGAGGTATTGAGTTGTAGGCTAGCAATCAGAAATTTTTTAACTGAAAATCTTTGATTGTTAAAACATTGTCAGTTTAATTCTCCTAGGAAAAACTAGGTCATTTTAATTAGAAAAGCATATCAATGGCTTCCTAGAAATTTCAAATAGAATAATGTCCAAGCATTTTTAATACAAAGTATCACATTTTAAAATTGAAAAGAGGCACTTACTTTGGCCGAAGAGATCATCTTGAATCATCAAAGAACGAATACCTTCGAATAAAATCCTTCAATTTTAACTAAAAACGCCAAAATATCTCATTTCCGACTTTTAAGAAATATATGCTTACACAACGTGCAAGGATGGCATAGTGGTATTGTGGGTAGACGCCTGCTCGTAGTGTGCAAGCGTGACAACCATCGTATGTGGACGGTTGTCTTTCCTTCCCTTACATAATATCATCCAATTTAAGGAAAAAAGGGATATAGAATTGAAGCGCAGTGAAAGGTTTGTCAAAATTCACTATAACTGTCAGAGAAGAATATCCAAGGTATTAGAGGGATTTCATTTGTGGAAGCGTAAGGACGGTATGGTTATGTGATCATTTTTCATACAACAAGCTTCAGATTGAAAGATCTCTCCAAAAATAAATCCACTTTGGAAGCTCGAGGACTCAACAAACTCGTTGTAATTTTTTATTTAAAGTCTTATAAATTCATATAACTTCTTGTAAATTCTACAATGGTATCAGAGCAAACATAGGTTTGTGTCTATTTGTATGAATTAGTTTTAAGTTTGTTGTTTTTTCTGTTCAGATGTTCTTCGCAAAAAAGATGATGAATAGGAGATTTCTGAGCACAGTGTCGTGCGGATGAGAAATGTACAATACAAGGTACTGTGCAAGACTAAGTGTTGCTCAGGCTTGGTGCTCAGGTAGAGCACGTTGTGCTCTGCTCGACGGTACTTAGCATTTCTCAAGAGTGCTCGGATCACTATGCTCGGCATAGTGTGTTTGGCACTTGGTGCTCTACACAGTGCTCGAGAAAGATCACACAGGTGCGTGATGCTTGGGTAGGGCTCAAAAGACGCATTGGTCATGCAATACCCAAGCACGAGGTGCTTGGCACCGCGTCAGACGTTAGTTGCCCAAGCACGAGGTGCTCGACACTGCGATGGGTATGCACTACTCGGCACCGCGATGGAGACACGATGCTTATCGGGAGACGCAGTGCTCAGCACCATGTCGAGGGACGCGGTGCTCAGCAAGCACCACGTCGGGTGTCAGGGACGCATTGCACCGAGCTCACAGGCAGGCGCCAAGAACAGAGTGCTCAGGTGCTAGCTTGCGAGTCACAACCGAGCACGCAGTGCTCCGCACTGCGGTGGTAGAGCATACCCTAGCACAGTAGTGCTCAGGCAACGCAGAAGGAGCTTGGGTGACCTATATAGTGCTCGGTGCAATGAGGACTTCAGGTGTTCGGCATGTGGTGCTCGGGAGACACCTATTAATACTTAGCCAGAGCACTAAGTGCTCAGGGAGCATATTGTAGTGCTCGACCAATCTTTGTAATGGTTGGCCAGGTCATGTGAACTCGGCTTTGGCTTGAGAAGCTCGGCATATGTCAAATAGTTGACATTTGAGTAGATCATCAAAGTTGATAATGGTCAATGTAACTCATATCTTGAATACCGAGTAGTTGTTGGAACAACTTGTACTCGGATAATGACTCAAAAAGGTTTAGTAAATTAGGGTTAGTGGCTTATGTTGCTAGGGTACCTGGGGTGCTCAAAGCAAATCATGTGATGTTCAAGTTCTTACATATCTATGCCAAGTTGAGTCTCCAAAGGTACCAGTCAACTGGACTATGATTACAGTCGACTAATTGAAGAGTCAATCGACTGGTCAATGAACCAATTGATTTAAGCTTCAGAAAATCAAGAAGATAAGTTTTCTTGATTAATTGTGTTGGATCTATCCTATATAAATTGAATTAAGCCGATTTTGTACTGGTTAGTCGGTTTTGTACCGACTTGATTAATTTTAATTTTTCAGATTACATGGATAATTACCATGATGCCTCGTCACGATGTGTTGTGAAACAAGCTGAGGGAAGCTATCTAGGGGATAGAATATGACCCTACTTATGGAGTCGGTGGACACATGAGGAGACTAGATAGGCTATTTTAGAGACTCGAGATGTAGGAATTTTCGATTCTAAATAACTATAGGAT
>JBAMHZ010424359.1:0-23370 GCA_037177395.1 Alpinia galanga | reverse complement strand
CGGCTGGGCAGGAGGACTTATGAATAGCCGCGGTCGATCGAGTCGAGATAGAAAGAAAAGAAGAAAATTTTGCTCGGGGACCTGCAACCCGCCCCTAGCGAACTTCATTACATGAACTCTTTTGTAACCCTACTCCTCTCATCCACCGCCGTAGGAGAAAAATTGGATTTCGACCAGATATGAGGACTTACGAATAGCCTCGGCCGACCGAGCCAAGACAGAAGTAAAAGGAAAGAATTTAGCTTGGGATTTTATAGATTATCCTGACCCAAGAAGACGACCCATTTACTACAATATAGCGGCTGCTCCGCGCAATTAGGGCTCCATAATTAGTTTCCAAACTTTATTTTATCAGGTGAGTTTCTTCCCGTTCGTTTATTTAGGGAGAATCGCTTGTGTTTTCGCATACAGCCTTCTCTTCTTTACATCTTTTACCCCTGCGCCTTCTCCTGCGAAAATGTGTGCCTTCATGGGAGATTTTATTCGTCGTCAAGCATCGTAAAAAAGGGAAAGAGGGGGGGGCAGAGACAGAAAGTTCCCCTTCTCGCTCAGATTCTTCCCCCTCAAGGGGCCATTTGGTTCTCCCAACAACCCTCTTCTCTTGGCTAGTCTATTTTATCTTGGCTAAAATATTTTTTCGCTGTGCTTAGCCGATTTCTTCTATCTTGATTGACCATAACTCGAGCCAGGATGGCTCTCTTTGACCTGATTCCTTGACTTAACTCCAAGTCTCTCTTTACTTCGGCCAATGAGGTCGGAGAGCATAGTAGCAGCAGCATCATAAGTGGTTCTCGATTTACTCTGAGAGTCAGTGAAAAACTTTCATTGGAGAAGATTAGTCGTCTCAAGATTAGTTACACCGAAAACCTAAATACTTAATGTCAATTTAAAAAATATTAATTGTATTCTAGGTTAGCATACGTGGTCTTGCTTTAGCTCAATTAGTTATAGGTTATAATTGAGCATAATTTACACACGATTTGGAACTTACAATCCTCAATATCAATAAAATATCAATAACCCTAGAGTTAGGATTTTGTACAATCCTCTATAAATATAAATATTAAGGTTAACCACCTTTGATATGAAACCCTAATTTTAGTCTTCTTCTTTTTTAACGCTGTTTATTTGGGAGAACGAAAGCAAAAAAATTGAGAAAAATTTTCAATGTTTATTTCTTGAAAAAGGATGAACTATTTGTCTTTTTATATTGTTTAGTTTATATAAAATAATGAACAAATAGATTTAAGAATCCAACGTTGAGAAAAATTTTCAGTGTTTATTTCTTGAAAAAGGGTGAACTATGTTTTTTTTTTTATGTTGTTTAGTTATTATAAAATAATGAATAAACAGATTTAAAAATCCAACTGTGAACTTCTTCTCCATCTCTTTTCTTTTCCTTTTCTTTTCTTTTTCATTTTTGTCTTTTGCTTTTCTTAGGTTTTTTTATTTTTCTTTTATTTTCCCTCTTTTTCCCTAGCACTTTTTTTCAGTTTAAATTCCTTTCCTTTCTGAATCCACGTACCTCGGAGTAAATAAAGCATTAGTTTTTTATGATTTTTTTTTTAAATTATGGTAACTTAAAGATCACAGAAAGCTTGCGGAGTAATTTTGGCATCATTTAAGGAGTGATTTAATTTTTTCCTAGAGGATACCCTCCATCTCCGATTGAGACCCTCACCTCGAGGTCCATCGCTGTGGCATATTTCTATGCATCAAGCTCGAAAAAATATACATTTTGGTTGTATGAATTTATTTCTACTATAATCGTGATTAATGATTAGTGATGCCGTTTAGATTTTTCCTCAAAGATGATACAGAGGATGAATTCTCTCTAAGTAGCAACAATAAAGATCTTCGGTCTCCCTATTCCTATCAAAGACACACTAGGTTAAAACAATCACCGGAATATTCGGTTTTACGGCCCTGCCTCAATCAGAGCTGGTATATGGAAGAAGAAGAAAAAAAATGAAGAAAAAATATCTTGAGAGAAAAAAGTGGTCTGTCTTGCTTACTGTCCCCCCCTTTTTTTCTTACCTCCAACGGTCTTTTTATATGAGACGAAGAGCATCTTTTTGTACTGTTTGTACTGTCACCAATGAGAGATTGCCAAGTGGCGAGAGGAGGGGTGGGATGAGTTATCAGGACGTTAGAGGTATAGCCCGCAGGGAGAATATTCCAACTTGAGCAATCCGAGGTGCCCGCTTGTGGGGTCTCGTCGGAGGTGTGTGCACCTGCCTAAAATGAGGCGAATCCTCTTAGTGGTCCCCCTGTTATGACAGAGAAGGAAACACCAATCTTGTCGAGTCGTTTGAACTTTGCACTTTGCTTTCTGACCGAGCTGCTGAATTTCGGCTCCAGCAGGGTGGTTTGGCTCTGTCCAAAATATTTGACTCTGTCCGAACTGTTTGGCTCTTACCCTACCTCTACGCTTATCTCTTGATTGAACCCTTCTTAACTACGTAGATTTATTTTCTTGATCCTGTTCTGTTCTGGGTCCCCTTCTTCTGACCCTGTTCCGGGCAAGGGAGATTCAGCAAATTGGAGACATGACATTCCAACTATTTCACATGTAAGCAAAAGGCAGGTTATAAACAGTTGTAGCAAAAGGAGAGTATCTATTTGAGATATGAAAGAACACACTACAAAAGGAGACACCTGCATTAAAAATAAAAAGTAAAGGAGCATTGCCTCGTCACTATTGCCTATTGCACAAGGATTAGAAAGTGGTGGAATCGGCAATAAGTATTCTCATTCCATTCCTCTATTTAATTCATTAAGAATACCTGCTACATTCTTAATTATACTTTCGTTCCATGAACCAAACATGGTTTTAATGATTTAATTTGCTCACGAATGATTCAAAAACTTAAGTGATTGTAAAATAATTCAATTTGTTAGAAGAGTATGATACTAATGTACTCGAGAGAGATGGTTTTTAGATCAACAAAAATAATGTTACCTATACTGGCCAATAACATAAGCCTGTCTATGATGACAGAATGCAGGTGAATATCAGAAATATACTGATATGTAGAAACAGAAAAAGAAACTTCATTAAAGTAATCCACAATTATAATAGGACCATAGATTAAATTTTTTATATGCGACAAATCTTAGTAAAAATACTTTAAGCTCATTCAATTCAGCTATATATTCAAAACTATAAAATTTATATGTTGTAGGTTTTACTTGTAAATTAATTATAATTTACATGTCCAAGGAAATTAAAATATTAACATGTTTAGTATATATCAGTTAGCATAATGAATATGTAACTTTTTGGTGAATAAGTATTACTCGTGAAAAATGTTCAATATTGCATATTGGATATAAAGTTCAATATGCATTTTTCCGTTTAGTTTGTTATAGTATTTAGTTTAGCAAAAGACAAATTAATCAAAATCATAAACCACTCAGGAAAAACTTGTTAAAATCTTTGAATTTTTTTTTAATGCAATCAAGTGAAGCTCATATAAGGATCGAACATTCATATTAGCGTCAGGATTTGATGGCTAGTAAGAATCGAAATTGTTAGACACTTCATGGCTCTGATTGTCACCAACTGCCATCCTCCAAAGTGGTTTCGCAGTCCAACAATATTTAGCTGAAATCTCCATGTCCGATTGGGATTTCAGCGTCAGCACGAGCCCAACATTAAGCTTATATAAGCATTAATTAGCTCTTTTTTGACTAGTAAGACTTTAAATTTTTTTATTTTTTATTAACAAGCTTGAACCTCATGTGTGAGTTTGATATAGCTGAAGCTTTACAGAGTTCTTCCTTGTCAAGCTTAGACAACTCTGATGTCTTGCAATGCTATCTAATGCGATACATTTTCATAACATTATACTTGGCAAGATGAGCCCGCAGAACGCTTCTTAATTTTCATAAAATTATACTTGCCAAGATGAGTAAGCAGAACCTAACAAAAGGTTTATGGATATTTAAACAGAGGTTATAGAAATTTAAACAGAATGAATTTCCAAGTTTCCTATTGATTTTGATGCCGGGTAGCATGTTCCTAACTCTTCATATTAACGGTCTGCATTCTTCATGAACAAAATAATAAATTACAAGAAGAATGAAAAGTTCATTTTACTGGAGAAGTGGAGCACGCAAACCATACTTTTCAACAAAAGCAGAATCACAATTCGCGAAGTTTGAGATTTACCAAGTATCATTGAATTACAGAATTTAAGGTTCACAGTATTGTTAAAATAGTATTCTCTTGGTCATGCAATTCAGAACAGTTAGATTTATGCTATTGTGTGATCACCTTCAGGTTTGACTTATCCAGGTCGGAGATTATTAGGACAGATCATGACCACTGAGAATAAGCCTCTAAGAGAAATTTCAGACCCTACGAAGCAACTTAATAATAATAATAATAATAAAGACCAAACATTACCTGTTAATTTAATGTCACTGGGTCCTGCTCATGAATTTCAACAGATCAGAATGCAGAATGGATGGGTTTAGGAGCAAAGAAATGAGTTCATTGATTTGAGGTTAATATAATTCACTGGCAAATATTAATCAATATAAAATTGTTATCCGTGCAAAGTAGAATATTTTTTAACATCAATGTTATTAGGGAAAAAAAGACTGAATTGAAGTGTATTATAGATGGACATTATAAAGGACCCCGTGAAATCTGAAAATTTTGTAATGGAATAATAAAAAATTGATATATAAAAAATAGTTGGTTCTCATATGCCAGGTGCAACCCTGTAATTTTTGTTCTTGCTTAGCCAAAACCAAAGTCGTTAAAATAACTTGAGTTGGGCGTGTAAAAGTTGAGTTGGAACAGGTTCTACCATGATCTATTTAAAGCTCCAAATCACCACATTGAAAATGTTAGTTGTTGCAACATTATGCCGATGTGGTATTGAATCTGATCTTGAAACAATGATCTTTAACCCCTTGTATTCATCATATGCATCCCATCAGTAAAGCATAGGCAAAGCGAGGTGTGACCTTGCAATGGAAATTAATGGCCTGCAGTTGGGGCTTCTTTTTCCTCTTTGCACAGGTCAGATCTCAATTCCACATAACAGCTCCTTCCTCTCCCTTATCAGTGCCATCGGCACCATGTACCAGCAAGGGTGAAATAGCACAATGCTGTTTAATTTTGGCTTGGAATACAACTTTAAGCCGTGACCTTCAGAGAGGGTTTTTCAGATTCACCAAAGATTGGTCCAAACATGTTGAAACAGGAAAGGCGCAGCTAGAATGAATCAAAGACTGATTAGAAAATGGCTACATTCTTTTGAAATTCATCAGAACCAATTGAAGCACAGTATGAATAATTCAGAAATTAGAATCAAAGTGATCATTAGACTGATATGATAAAAAAGAGAGAGAGAAAAACACAATATCACTCAGCAATTGCCAGATAGCAACCAATGATTAAAACTAGTGCCAACTCAAATTAGCCAGATAATGTGCAACTTGAAGGTGTTCAAGTTATTTATGGCATGATTCAATTGATCAAACAAGTGGAATTCATATAAAACAATGAATGTCACTGCTTTCTTCTCAACTTTAACATTTTAAGTATTCAAGTGAGCATCATGACCAATGCAAAGCTAGCGCATTTCTACCCATGAGACATGAAAACAAAATCTCCAGATACAATATAGTATTGTTGTTCCGGTTATTTGATAAGTTTTGTAAGCTTTATAATAGCTTGATCTCAAAACATAAGAGTGACAAACGAAACCAAGTTTGCTAGAAGCATAGAACAAAATCAAAGTAAAAGATGACAAAATTTCTTGCAGAAATATATTAAAGCTGAAAATTAGGCCATGAACTAATTTACCTTTTCAGGACGATTTATTCTAGAGGGCTCTATTTTAAATGTATCATAAGGTAGCAGAAAAGGAATGACTGTATCAAGAATCAGAGAAAACCTCTAGAAACCAAAGTAATCATATATAGTAATGGATTTGCAATTCTAAGAGCTTACCTAGAATAGCCATCATTGTCCTTGAATCTGCAGGAAAATATACAGTCAGTACAATCTCTTAACTAAGCAAGTAAAACTAAGTCTTGCGAAGTAACTTGCTAAAAACTAAACAGGTACAGAAGTTAAAAACAGTTTTCACAGTTGTGAATCTGTTTCTCTTTCTAGTGGGTGAAACATAAAAAGAAAATGCTCGAGATTTTCCCAGGAAAAAAAAAAAGATTTAACTCACTTGGTGCAATTTGAGTCCTCCCAGCACCAACTGTTATATGATTTGGTAGCTTTAGTGACTTTGCCCTTCCCTGTAGAAACAAAGGTCCAAATTATCCATTTCCAGTACCTCATCACACAGCCTCATGTAAATGGCTAACCAAAATACTATATGCACCCAATTCTGTAGCATTTGATTGGAAGTTTGAAAATTAAGCATACAGAGGTGAGGATCAAAGTTAGTTGGAGAGCTGAAACAGTAAAAGAAATTCTTTCAAAACTTCCCAAGCATGTAATGTATGATAAGAAAAATCATATGCCATATTTGCATAAGGTAGGTAGAGCAAGCAACACATTCTCCTTCAATCTAACAACTCTCACTGATTACTACAATATCATAATTTAAAAAAAAAAAGAAAGGAGAAGGAGAAAAGCAACAATGGCAAGCTGCATTTCCTAAATATATGATATAACCTCCATGAGTCACCTGATCTGTACTTAAGGTCATAATTTGCTAGGTCAATATAGATCGGTGTTGAGTATTTGACACACTTAATAGCTATGCATTTCAGTCACAGACAAAGGCAAACTACAATAATCCACTAGTACACTTTTGCATGCTTTAGTGATTGCTATGCTTACTAGAAGCTGCCATGCAAAATGCAGCAGATGAACCAAGTTCCACAAATAAAAACCAATTTTATGAGAGAGAGAGAAAAAAGTAAGCTTAAGTCTAACATACTTGTAGCACAAGAAGATCATCCTCACTTTCAATCTTCAACACCACCTTAACTTGCCCACAATCTTCCCATCTGTCAGCAAAAGAAGTGATACAAAATAAACTCAGTCAAAATCAGCACATAATCAATATTCTAATCAGATACAAGAAAATCAACAATCCTTCAAAGGTACCTGTTTAATGCTTTTGGAGCTCTATGAAGGAACTTTTTATACAAAACCAGAGTTGCATGGCTGGAAAGCATGCACGTCACAGGACTCACTCCATCTCAATTTTTTTATAATAATATTAGGATATTAGCTACTCAGTTTGTTAGATAAAATAAATGCTTTTGTTCTGTTGAAAATTTTAACATTTCAAACAGAAATTTCACTCCAACTAAGAAAGGGTGTGAAGACTATTGTCTTAAAAACAGAGCATACATTTATTTTATCAATTCGTTGGTGCCAGTGGTTGAAACAAAAGGAAAACAACTCCATCTTCTGCAACAACCCTCGCCTTTCTCTGACTGGCGGGATGACAGGCTATGATTTTTTTTCATTTTATAGTGTAATCCCGATTACTAGGGATGTACATCCTGTGGAAAAAAAAAGGAAAACAAAACATTATTTTGGAACAACAATGGCATCTAACTACAAATACAGAAACGTATACATAAGTAACAATCTAATGGTATAGTATCAACACTATTACAGCCTTGTAAAGAATCAGTGTGTTATATTCTTAATGTAGAAAATCAAATCAAGATCTGTAATAGGATCAATATGAAAGTGTCATTTGATATTTTAACAGAATAGACCGTAAAGGGTAGTCAAGTGCACAAAGCTTTCGTCATGTGAGATTTCGAAGAAAAATCCATTGTACGTAGCCTCCTTGCTTTTGTTTTACAAGAGACTATTTTCAGAATCTAAATCTGTGACCTCTACAAAGTAACAACTTTACTATTGTGTCAAGACTCTTCTTCAACAGAATATAAACTGTATACGAGGACAAAAAATAGATACCTACCTTAACTAGAAGTCACAAATTTTGCATGTTTTTTTTTATAGATTTTTTTTAAAATAAAACCTCAAATTAGGATACCAGTGAGGAAGAACTTTTAAGATACTCATGATTACCACCCATTTAACCTAGCAAGGATCTGATAAAGAGTATATACATAACTGTTTGTGTTCTAAGGGCCCCTATACCTAGTACCTGAATATACATAATGTATACACATTTTAAAAAATCCTAAATCCTAAATTTTCCTTTTTACATGCTAGTGATCCTAGAGACAATTTGGTTTTGTTGGGTACCAAACAGGCACCAACCCATTTAATTGTGTATATCTTCATTTAATGAGACGAACATGGATATACAATAAATACCAATGATGAAAATGGGATAGGCATGAAAAATGGTTGTTTTAGACAGGTACAGTTAATGGATTGTGCAAAAACTACAAATATCACAAATTCCCTACTAGTTGGCTTCCCTATTTCTGGTCCGCCTAGAATTGAGATATCTTAAATGCAATGAAGGAAAAACCAGGTCACTACAAACATGACTAATGGTTGAAGCAAGTGATGCAATCAAAAATGAAATTTTCCAATATCCATAGAATATGTTTTTCGTTTAGTAACAAGCTAGAATTGATTTACCTTGCTTAATCCGAGCAGTAAAAGTGAATTTAATATTGTCTCCCAGTGCATATGCCTATATGGGTGAATTTTGGCTCATGCACATGATTGAAAAACAATGGATTTAAAGGCAATAAAAATATGGAATAGACTACTAACTAGTCAAGGCTCTTTGTTCAGCTGTAGCCAATTGAGGGGACTTTTTCCTAGGGAGATTAACATGCAATAGAGAAATGGAAAAAAGGTGGACTCTGAAAATTTGTTCTCGTCTCAATTTTCTGATGCATGAAAGATATTGCAAAGATGGTTTCTTTATCATGACAACTAAACTATAGAATCCTCCTTGTGACACTAGATTTTTTGTTACTCATAACCAAACATAATATTAATATGTGTGCCCTCCCAGATGGGGAAGAATTCTTCAACATAAGTACCTATCAAGCACTCATCGTGTAAGAGGACAAAATGTAGAAAAGAGAGAAACTTCTGCGGTCTTGTATGATTGTTGATTCCCCTTGGGCTAAAAGGAAAAGTTTTCTAAGAGTATGGTATGGCCCATCATACATTATGATCAAGTGTTGACTATTAGAAGACAACGCATACAAAAGCTTAATATAGCAAAGATGAGAATAAATAGATGGATATATATATGGAATTATCAAAAAGGATTTAATAAAAAATCAAATATTTGTGAGCAATTAAGTGTAGCTACCACAGATAATAAACGAAAGAAAATAGTTTGAGATGGAATAGACATGTACAAAGATGACTTATAATTTTCATAGTTAAAAGAGTTGAATCTATTAGACTGAAATGTTTAAGGGTAGGTGGAGATCAAAGAAAGCATTAGCCAATTTAATAAAACATATCGTAAGACATTGGAATTGCATAGAAATCCAGAGATAAAACCCCAAATAGTCGGTACAAACACAGATTGATACTAGTAATATTAGCTTTCATAGAACTCAATAGAAGAATAAAATTCATATAGCCATTTCCAAATAATTGGAACCAACACCACCTTGATGATGATCACCATCATCATGTGTGCTCATCAAACTTGGATAAAAAAGACATTTTGAAACAAATTTTGACTAACTTGTAAGCTTCCAGTTTTATATCCAAGCTGGGCCTTCACGAGGGAGTTTATGTCCAGCTTGCTTTCTTTCAATTAGTTATTTCCGCTCAAACAAGTTTAAAGAAAACATTGCAATAAAATGATTGCAATTTTGATCACTGCAGAAATAGTGAGAAACAAATAGTCCTCTCCGCATGTTGATGTCATAGGTCAAATAGTGAATTTCATGTGCAAGTCATAGCAATCTTAGGTCACTTTACTTAGGACATAGAATTAGTGGGAAAATAATTATAATTCACCTATTTAGAAATTATTGGCCAACTTTGATCTAATTCAAAATTGGACGAAATAATACGTCCTTTCTCAAATATTATAAAATCCTAACTCCGTTATTCTCTCAAACTCATCCTTTCCCCGCCTATTGTAAGTCCAACAATAAGCTCATGGTAGTTCCTAACCGCGAGCACACAACAATCACCTACTTGCAAACTTGCGGTAGACACAACAGACAGTACTGCATCAAACTCGCTTCTGGCTATGAGCTTGTAGACCGTTGTTAGTGTAATGAATTCGTTCAGTTTACATATTTCTATTTTTTCCACTGTGTTATAGATAAACTAATTAAGCTGATTCATTTTTTTTCCTTTTTATTTCACTTCCACGTGAATCCTAATTTGAATAAGATGATCATATAAGAACGCGAAACCACTTAACTAGCACATTTATTTCTTCCATTGCCATTGGTAAAGTTGATCTTTTATTTTGTATTTTCTTTAATTTTCTTTCTATTACATGATAATTTTCTATCATGCTGCTTTATGACCTAGAGGTTAGGGTTCAAATCTTAAAAATAGCCTCTTGTAAAAAAAAAAGTAAAAAAGTAAAACTGTGTATAATGAATATTTCCCCAGAATCCCGCACAACGGAAGCTTCATTCACCGGGCTTTTTTTTTTTTTGCATTATAATTTTCTATCCTTGGGATAATTCATGCCTCTAGTATCCGTCCAAATTGGGCATAAGCGTCCGCTGTGAAAGAATATGCTTAAGAAAGTGTTTCAATTCAAGGCTCTTCCTTTCTTTTTTTTTAAATCCAAATGTCTAGATTTCTTCCAATTAATTATAGAAATACACAGTCTTCTTCCTGATTCATCTAATGAGTAAATTCAAAATATAACTTATGCACATTTAGAAGCCAATATTCCAAATATTAATTTCTAATGAGATTCAAATTTTAATTATTTTATTTGTTCCTCACACCCGGTAGAAACGAGAGGGCTAGCGAATCGTTTTTTTTTTTTTCACAAGAGAGCTGTACCTCTATTATATTACTCAATGAAACTTTGGCATAGAGAGAAAAAAATTGAAACTTCTTTATCGAGACTTTGTCCTCAAAATGTTGTCTGTCTAAAAATGGACGAGCGAACCACAACAGCAAGGAGAGCAGTATGAAAGTTCTTCATATCTCTCTCATAGAGCTCGCAAAGTGGAGTGCATTCTGTCTTCGCTCGGCTTTGTTAAGCGAGGGAAAAGTAAAGGACTACCGACCGTAGCTGCATGAGGTCCGCAGTCGACTTCGCATGGGGCCGTCGACCACAGCTGCATGAGGCCGACTGCGGCCGCAGGCAACTTCGCATGGGTCGTCGCCTGCATGACGACCTCGAGCGGGTCGTCGTCCGGGGGTGACCAGCTACAAAGTCGGCACCCACGAGGTGACTTGCGCGAGATCGTCTCGCCCGCTAAGCTACTTATGCAAGTCGTCGTCCGATGATCCGAACTCGCCTTGTTCGGGCGAGCGATCCGCAGACTTATTCGTCCGTCAGTCAAGTACATAAAAATGATAAATTTTGAAATTCTTTGTCAAATTTTTATTTCCTTTTATTGCTGTTGTTTTAGATCAGAGCTGCAACGCTCACCTTTGTTTTCTCAGCCAGCTTAGAGCTAGTCATTGCTTGCTTTTTGTCAAACACGCGAAACTTGTCATCGTGGAAGACAGTGGAGAGTGAAAAAGAGACTTTGAGGTTAAGGTGAAAGCTCGATCGGGAAAAGGATTCACAGTTGACAATAGAGGATGAAGGAGGCCTTTGGATCATAAAAGAGGGCTCACCAATGTGGATAAAAAAATGAAGAATCACTACGCAACTATCTATAAGACCATATGGAAAAGATTATTCTAAAATAAAAACTATTTACTTTATTTACACACAACGACCATATAATCCGTATTTTTAATAAAACCAGCCTAGCTAAGGGTGCTGTACTATCGGTGAAAGCGATATTAATCATTAATAAAATCGGAACAAGTCCATCACCTCAATAATGCCGTCCCCGAAGTGGCATCAAGGAATAGTTTAATTTCTCCACATGTTAAAATTCAAAAGTCTAAATGTATTTTAAAAAGTGTCGACTTCATCAAATTTATTTATTTATGTTTTTTTTCTTCCCTGTGCTATCATTTGTTCGTCCTTGAACGTGCATCTGTTTTCCTTAACGCGCAAAGGGAGGAAGGAAGTGGACAAGGGGTTAACAACCAGCCATTTGCTCAGTTGGGGTTTTCTATTCCTCATTTGGCTAAGAAAAAACAGGTTGCTATGGAGCACTTTGAGGCGCAACCCGAGGACGGGAAGAAGGAATTGGGGTTAAACTCTCTCAACAGGTACCAATTCATCTGCTAATTTCATCTCCGTAGGTTTCTCCCTTTTATGTGATGCAAAGATTTTGCACTTGATGGCTCGATTTGATTCTCTGGGTTTGCTTGTGGCCGATCTTTGAGGTGTTCGACGATACCTATAACGAAACCATCTAGTGCCTCTTCACATTCGCCGCTCACCATTTTCTACGGGGGACAGTTCAGGGTGTACGACACCATACCCCCTGAAAAGGTTCGAGTCTGCTTCATCTTTGACGAGAATGTTTTTTTTTTTCCGGAAAATTTGCTTTTGATTTTCCCCCGTTCTTTTTGCTATGGATTTCGGCGATGCTTGATTTATGGAAGCAGGTTCAGGGCATAATACTTGTGGCAGCCGTCGCTGATACGGCCGAGAAGATGTCACAGCTTATGGTTAGCCCTAGCGTGGCAACGACGGCGGCGCTCGGGCCGGTGCGCACTAGGTCTCTATCATTTCAAAGCTCAGCTGCTGGGGAATGGCAGTCTACTCCCAACGCTCTCTCAAGGCTGCAAGCAGGTTGTATAATATACTTCGTTTCTATCATTGTTTAGCCACGCAATAGGAGAGAAAAAAATTTAAGTAAAAAGTGATAACCAGCTGCGAAACGAAGTAACCCAAAACATTTAATTTGTTTGTGTATTTATTGTGATTTCCTTTTTCCCCGTTAAAATTAACAACACGAAAAATCCTGGTTGCAGAACTACCCATTGCGAGGAGGCACTCGCTTCAATGCTTCCTGGAGAAGCGCCGAGACAGGTTACTTCCTCCATCAGCTTCATCGGTCTTTTGAAGTATTTATAATTATACATCATTACATATTGTGAAAGTTTCTTCGGGAGATTATACAGAATACCCAAAGTCAAAAGATGAGATTTCATTTGATTCTTGTTTTTGTTTTTTTTTTTGGAGAACAAATTATGGAAAATAAAGGAGAAATATTGACTCTTCCGGGATAAGTATTCTGCAGAAAGATAAATAAAATATGCTAGCATGTTATAACATATTGACAAAATAACTCTGCTGTAGCGTTTGATGAGTTGGCTCTTTTGTGGACATCACGTTTCATATATTTCTTCATTGACGAGAAGAAATCCTCTGCGGTCGAAGCCTCATATATCTTAAAAAGTACTCTCTCTCTTAGAGTGGATTCCGTAATTATCAAACTTTTTAGAATATAATTTTAGTTTTCTTATTGAATATGTGTCCATCATTATAAAAACTCTTCATACATAGAAATTAAATTGCGCCTATGTCCACGGTGTTAGAATTCCAGACATTATAATTCAGACAAAGTTTAGATCCCATTTCTGTTGTATTTCCATGGTCATCTTTTCTCACAACCAGTAGTACTTTTTCAGGTTGTTAAACAAAATACCATATGCTTCAGCAAGGACCACAGGCAGGCAAAGGCTGTAGGAGAGTAGTCCTCAATCATAATCCTTAGTAGTGACTTAGTGTTACTGCACCGTCAACAATTATTTAGTCACTGCTTGCTGGTAAGAGATCAAATCATTTAAATTTGCTATTCGCGCTTCTATGCACTTGTAGTCGAACTGTGAAGCTATGTGCGAACTACTATTGTAGTTGAACTATGAACCATGTGACACTTTCCCTGATGTCTGCCTCTGCATGATTGTATCGTTTGGTAGTGAAGTTGTTGCAGTCAAAAGCATATTATTTAGGGTGTCATTTTATAGACTTCTTATCGATGTATAAAATACTTGGGGTGAGAGAAGAGCGAGGGCGAGGAAGAGAGAGAAAATAAGAGCAAAGTGGGTAAGGAGAATTACAGCCGTTAAACGGGTCGATCAATAGTGAGACAGATTAATTCATTATAAATTTAATATTTAGTGGGTAGAAATAAGTTGACCTGTCATTTTGACGGATTAAAAAATTTCCAATTCAACCTAACCCAAGACGGGTTACGGGTTAGACAGGTCGGTCTGTGAGTTATAATTTTACTATATATCAAATTTATTTTATATCAATTTAATCCTTTATAGTGTGTAAAGAAGTCATTATAATATTCTCTCTACTCTTCGAGTAATATAGGGCAGTTATATGTTTGGTATTTTATTTTTCTTATTTTCTTCAAATCTCTAGTTAGTTGTTTTCTAATAATAAAATTTCACTTAGTTTCTCTTCTCTATCAATCTCACCTCATTCTTTACAGTTGGATTTGAGGAGTATAAGAAGCATTTAGAGATTTCATTTTCTCGTGCATTCATTTTTATTGGTCATTGTGGTTAAAGATTGTATGTCCTTTCTGAAGTACAGAATAATTCTGTTTTGGATTTGGCATGTTGCATCATTATGTCTCATTTGAAAAATATGACTTTTAATTTTTTCAACCTACGGGTCAACTCAAGCTCACCGCTCGTCGGCCCATCTTAACCTGTAATTCATATGGATTGATCTTTTTAGGCCCATGGTGGAGTTGGATTGATAAATTTTAATCCAATCTATTTAAATTATTTGATAGAGTGAGTTAATTTGACAGGTCTAATCTAAAATCTAAACTGACAACTCCAAGGAGAATGCAAGGTCAGTTATCTGATTATAGAAACGGAAAAATAGAAAAGAGATTAGGAAGAAAGGAAAGTGACTTCTTTTGCAGCGTAACTCATTTCTGAGGGAGATTGGTCTCATAGCACTTGTAAAAACAGTAAATCACGATGATAGAGCGATTTTCTACGAGGGAGAATGTTAATCTCAAATGGGACAAACGAACAAGCAAACACAGAAAACATTGTACCCGCGTTTTTCACATGGATTCCTTCTTGATAAAATTTCATCTTTCCCTTTCTTCTGACGTGAGCCCTCGTCCTCTTCCCTCCCCTTGCTCTTGATGACTTGGATTGCATATGTTATGTCAACAGTGAAGCTGCCGATATCATTGTCTGGGTGACCCGCTACTGCCTCACCGATCGTCTGTACTACCTTAAGGTCGTCGATGGCCACCATAACTATGAAATTCACTGCACGTAATGCAAGACGCATCTTGAGATTGAGATCCTACACATTGAAACCCCTCCGCCTGGTGACGCCGTGACTCTACCCCTAGGTGCTACAAATCTAAATGCGCCTAGCAAGACGGAGGCGCTATCTTCTATAACATGAACGCACATTTGTACGCGCTCACTGAAACATGAACGCGCCTAGCCCACATGAATCTAGGCAATCTGCTAGGATAATAGGGCTAGCCTTAGACTTCGACTGGAGACCAGAAACCTGGAATTTGACCCTAGTCTAGCCTCCTCCGCATCATTCGAAGTGGCATCATATAGACCATCTTCATTACTTGAAGGAGAAGTCAGTCCCGGCAGGCATTGACATCAGATCAACTTCCCGGGTGCCCTCTCTTCCCAATAGAATGTGATTCCTGCCTTTCCAATGGAGCCTTATCACGCTTCCTGGCTGGCTCTCTGTCTCATCGAACCCATTGACTGATGAGGCATGGCCCGTTTAGTAAGTCTGCCTTGGGCTCTTTCTTGCGGGAAGCCGGCTCCAAGCTCTGTAAGAGGCTCTGATCGCAAGTCTGTCTTGTGACCTACTTTCCTTGTTAACAGAACAGACCAATGTAGCTGCTATTAGTTGAAGACCTAAGGCATTCTTCATGGTATTCCATTGGACTCAAATAGAGAAGAAGTCTCGAGTCAGGAGTACGTGGTGGTGTGGGCTGGCGCTTCTTCCCATTCAGACAGAGGGGCAAGGAAGCATATTAAATAAAGTAAGAACCCCATATAGAAGCAAGTCAGGATAGCGAATGAATGAACTTAGTTCCGCGCTCACACTTAGTGCGTGCAGTGCAGTCAAGGCGAGATGAGCTCTTTGTGCGTAGGCCTCGGATTGCACTTAGGTGATAAAGAAGAAGTCAAGCCTCACACTTAGTGCGTTCATAACATGACCAGTAGTATTGGTTAGGCACCTCCGCCACACCATAACCATGCATCCGAGGCCTATCCGGTCGGATTCGAACCGGAGACCAGTCCTCTTTATCACCTACGTGTGAGCGCGTACAAATGTGCGTTCATGTTATGGTTAAAAAGAAGAAGAAAAAAAAAAGTGTATCGAGATCTACACAATTTTAATAATTGTGCGTTCATGTTGATGGGTTGAGCTCTAGAAAAGCAGAAGAGAAGGTGTTTAGTTTGGCTAAGATGCAATCTTCAGTTTGGCTTTCAGTTCAGAATCTATGGTTTAATTTTTAGTCATAATATATTTATAAGATTTTTTTCTTTAAATAAAATAATAAATTATGAATATTGTAGTTGTTTTTTTCCTTCTACTGTATTAAAATTTTATATCTGGTACTCGCTGGCCTATTGCTTATGCAACCTCGCTAACATTAGCCAGAGACGACACATTAGTATGTGGGCTGCGGGGTGAGTCGACCACGTTATTATAAACTAGTTTGGTAAGTTTCTCAGTAAACTAACCACAAATATTTATTGCCTAATAACAGATGATGCCTTCTCAATTACATCATTTCGATAAGAGCAATGAAACAGGGCAGGTGAGTGGTAGGCATTGCATGTCGGAGCACTAACGGCCATCACCACCGCTTCAAACCCAACGCCATCACCTTCCAAGCTCCAATTCGTCCCTTCTCCATCGTCATTCCACGGACGCCCTCGTTTTTCCTCCTTCCCTTCCTCATCCCGCCGATGCTTACCGCGTGAATCATCCCATGTAGCTGCAGAAGCTACGGGGAGAAGACGATTCATTACTTCTCCACTGCAGGAATGGATAAGCGTAAGGAAGAAGTGGATTGCTTATTGCGGGAGACCGAGGAGGGGAAGGAGCTGGTGGCTGAATTTCCCGAAGACCGTTCCCTGATGACGCGGCTGAGTGCCATCGAAAACGTCCCGACGGGCGGATGCTGCGGAGGGAACAAGAGGAAGAAGCTGACGAAGCAGCTTTCGATGCAGGAGACGACGAGGGAGGTAAGATGGGAGAAGCGGCGGCGACAGATTCTGGAGAGACGGCAGCGGCTGGTGGCCGTAGAGGAGGAAGAGAAGGTGGCGGCGGTGGAGGAGAAAGAGGAGGTTGGCGAGGGCGAGGGGAGGAGAGTAAGGGCCAGGTTGAGGAGCCTAACGGATGAGGACTTGGACGAGTTGAAGGGGTGCATCGAGCTTGGTTTCGGGTTCAGCGAGGAGGAGGGCGGTCATGACCTCCGCCACACGTTGCCGGCGCTCGACCTCTACTTCGCCATCAACCGCCTGAGGAATTGCTCGTCGAGCTCAGGTTTCTCGATCGATTCCTCCTCGCCGCCCGCACTGAGCCCCCGGAGCAACGACGGTAACTCCAGTTCCGGCGAATCCTGGAAAATATGCAATCTTGGTATTATATATCGTTCGCTGTGGATTCTAGTACACTTTCCTCTGTAAATTTAAACAGTGCGCCTGCTTAAAACAGGGGACGATCCGCTGCAAGTGAAGACGAGGCTAAGGCACTGGGCGCAGGCCGTGGCTTGTTCTCTCCGGCAAAGCTGCTAATTAATATGTAAGCAACAAACTCAAGCTCCTACTTCATAACAAGAACAGAAAGCTAGTGGCCAATCTTACCTCAGTGCTCGATGTATATATCATCCATTGTAAATTGTCGATCCTGCTATCCACTTACATTGTTCTTGAATCTATATGTTTCCATGTCTGCTCTTCACTTTTTCTTCCATTTTTTTTCCGGGTTTGTATTTTATAGTGTCATTACAATCAATGCAGGGGCATACCGAGTAAAATGGTTTTCAAAGCATCAAACTTTAATTTGTGGAGTCAATCATGCGTTCGTGTTTATCTGCTTCGCTGTTAGGCTTCACATTCTGAAGCTAACTTAGCATTCAGAAAGAAAACTAAATAAGATACCAAATAATCAACCAAGTAAACCTGATTACACATCAGCAACATGCAGAAATTTGTACAAAAGTGACATTAGCATAAGTTTGGCTTCGCATCGTTCTAAAATAGGATGTCCCTTGGAAGCATCAAGTAAAAAAAGTGCATTCTTTTAATTTTTACCGAAATTTTTATGCAAATTGAATAAGTAGATTTCATATGCTAGATTTTCTCTGAGGGTGTTAATTTTAGATTTGCACTTATTTATATTTCATCCGATTTTGATTGATTCATTTTGACCAAATCAATTATTAGAAATAAATCTCGGCAATCCAACTCTTGTCGAACGGCAGCATCCATCGTTACCAATCTAATATACATATGATCCTGTGATCCACCCAATTCTCGCCTATTCATCCACACCACACGTAAATAAATACTCACTGAGAGTGTTTGCGATCTCCAGACTTGGCCGACGTCACCGCTCGTGCTCGATCACTAGCACAACCCCGCGGGCCACCATCACCCAACTTCCCCGCAGTGGTCCTAACAATGTCCGGCCACGGCGGTGGTCCTACGACCGTGAGGATACGCTGCGTCATTGTCGTAGCGGTGGTCATCTTCCTCGTCTTAGTCGTCTGCGCCGCCTCCTTCCTCGACCTCTACATCAGACGGAAACTACGCTGCGACATTGCGACAGATTCTGCACAAAGGCAAAACCCGAAGAGCACCACAGCAGGTGAGCAGTATTGAGGAGAGGACCAAGGAGCTAACACACACATTCTCTTCCCCCTGTCAAGGGGGAGCCAAACCAAGCTAATTAAGCCTGGCCAAACACAATGATACATAGTCGCATGAGAATATGCACAAGATATCTTTTAATCTCTAGCAATGAATTAAAGTGAAGCAAAAGCACAGCCACATCACACTCTTTTCTGACCTTATAATTAGTTAGTTGCCGTCGGTCAAGCTACTGATTACTGACGTCGCCTGAAACGTTTGATAAACCGCTAGAGTTGACCGATAAAATCTGGAATAAAGAACTGAGAGAAGGATTGACCGGTTCGACCCATTTTCTCAACTAATTAAAACAAAATCCAATGAGGGAGATAACATATAATCGTATTAATAATCATCTTTAGCCGGAAAAATAATTCACACTGACCAACCGATAACTTCGTATTGAGCTCAGTCTGGCGGTGCCAGACGCCACTACCATTGCAATACCAAGAATCACCACCATTACCAGCAGAGCCTCCACAATCACAATCTTGGAATGCTTCAACTTCTGCTGCTTCTTTCTGATCTGTTTCATCCCTTGCTAAATTGGCCTCCTCAGCGTTCCTGATCTCCTCCCAACCTTCGTCTTCATCCCAGCTTTGTCGTTTACTGCTTGAAGCCAACTCTTTCACTCTGTCCCTTGCAGAAGTGATCGAATCGACGGAAGTTGATAGGCTAATGCTGCAATCTGAGCCGCAATTGTCTCCGTCGAAGTCCCAATTGACCCATTCGAGCACTCCTCTCGGTGAATTCTCCAGGAAGATGCCTTCTTCGGCCAGGAAGGGATGCTGTAGCAACTGCTCGGCCGTCCACCGATCACTCGTGCTTTTTCTCAAACATTTAACGAGGAAATCCTTCCCCAGCTTTGACAAATACGGCGGGAATTCTGGCAGCTCCTCTCCGTAGCCGATGTGAAACATAGCAGCTTCTGGTTCTGCTCGCTCGAGCTCCGGCCAAGGATGTGCCCCGGTGACCATCTCAATCACCATGCACCCAAACGACCACACGTCGGACGCCGGCCTTGGCCTCTCTCCTCTCGCGACCTCCGGTGCCATCCAGAGGGGAGTCCCCCGCGCCCCACCGTTCCCCTTCACGCCACCATCGGAAGTCTGCACCGCCGCGCCGAAGTCCGCGAGCTTGGCGACTCCGGGGGGGTCTCCAATCAGGACGTTCCGGCCCTTGACGTCGCAGTGCACTACGCCGGCGACGTCGTGGAGGTACCGCAGGGCGCTGGCCACGCACCGTGCGTATGCCCGCACCTCGCCCTCGTCGAGCCCAGAGCGACTGCCCTTCTCGGCCTCCAGGACATCAGCCAGGGAGCCTCCGGCCATGAGTTCTAGATGAAGATTCCGTCGTGAGCTGTCGGCGTCGTCGCCGAGGTAGCGGACGACGTAGGGCGAGGCAAGGGACTTGAGGATGACGATTTCGTTCTCTAGGGGGGCGCGATGGGGGGAATCGAGTCGGACGGACTTGACGGCGAATGGCTTGCCGGTGGAGTTATAGACAGCGAGGATGACGTCGCCGAAGGCGCCGCTCCCGATTTGCCGCCCTCTTGTCCAGCTCGCCATATAAAAAGGCGTGCGTCCAGCGTCGTTGAGCAGAGAAGAGGAGGTGAGATGGAGTCGGGCGACTCAGCTCAGGTATTTAAAGGTGGTGTTTCGGATATATACAAAATAAATAAATAAATAAATACAACACGCGAGATGGAGAAGGCAACGCAAGGGGATGATTCTGGTTGGATAACAAACTGATGCTTATCTTAATTAGTTAAGCGATATAATTACCAGCTTGTCATTAACAAATTGGTTGGTTTTTTAATTGCATGCGTTTGATTAACTCACGCTTGCTATTAATTAATTAATTAATAGAGTGGATTAGGATATCGGTTCCATAGACGCGATAGCGAGGAGGTGGGGGATTCGTGTAAGGGCCGGCGTGGCTTGTGGATGTGGCAGAAGATGCAGGAGACGTGCACGATGCCCTTCTTTTCCTTTGGCTAATTAAGCTAGCAGTTTGGTTAATTGGCGATGAGTTTCGGCCAAGGATTTGCTTGCAATATAAGATTAACACACGACTTGTTTCAACCACCTCGATGATCATGGCATCAAACACTGTTTTATTCATTGTTTGCCGAGATTTCAAGATGTGCATGCCTTATTATTTTAATTTTTTTTATATGTATATTTTTTTTATTATGCTACTCCATTCTTAATGGTACATATATATTTTTTATTTTTTATATTCTAAAAGATGCGTTGCATATAATGGATGCTTGAAATGCACTGAACTAAATAAAACAAACGGACGAGACTACAAAAACGAGTAGACGAGTTCAATTGTCCATTTGTTCAACTTCTATAGCTAGGTCAAATTATATATATCATAGCATCTAGGAAGATATAAGCCAATTATATAGGTCAACTAGATGAATCAAATCGTGCAAGTCAAAGAATAGTCATTCTAATTGTATTAAATAGTTTGTACCATAATTATTTGCTAAGAGAAAAAAAAAAAAGTAAACTTTGTTTCTTCTGTTTTATTATAAAAACATTATATTATTATTTATTGGGCTCCGATCAAAATTAAAACTAACTCAAGGGCTAAATTGAAATTTTATTTTTTTAAAAAAAAATTAGAAGAAAAAGTACAAACTTTGCAAAGAAGTTGACATCTTTAATTGTATGAATTCATAATGATTAATTTGGATGAAGGTCACAAGATCTTGTGCTCCGACATGATTAAGTAATTGTTAAAGGAAGGATTTGGTGTCTCCCGCGTTGACGAAGCATATCCATAGATAGAGTCCACTGAGTAGCACATATAATAAGTTATATTTTACTATATGGCTATAAGATATAAACGAAATTAATTAGAAAAATAAAACAAAAGAAAATGACAAAAGCAATGGAAATGAATCCCGAGTTAATCAAATAGGAACTAATTAATTGATGTAACATTTTAATTTCGATCAATCGATATAAAATGATAAGACAATATCATATATATGTCATATTGAAATACCATATGATACATTCACAGACAATGTCAAGCTAATAATCAAATTTAGATGAAAATCAAAATAAATAAATTCAGACCTAATTAAAATAAATTCAAGCTCATTTAAATCATAACCAAGCTCTGTTATGATAGAAGACAATTTTTTATTTTCTCTTTATAAAGATACGATTCTTCAATTTTATCTCCTGTGAAAATATAATCTTTAATTTTATTTTTATGAAGATATAATTTTTTATTTTTGTTTTATAAAGACACAATCTTTAATTTTATCTCCATAAAAATATAATCTCTGATTTTATCTTAATAAAGATATAATCTCTAATTTTCTCTTCGTAAAGACATAATCTCTAATTTTATAATCTTTGATTTTATCTCCATAAAAATATAATCTCTAATTTTATCTCCGTAAATACATAATCATTGATTTTTTCTTTATAAAAATATGATCTCCGATTTTATCTCTATAACAGTAAGTCCTTCTCTCTATAAAAAGGCTAAAGAGAAAAGGACAATGTTCAAGTAATATCCTTAAAAATTCTATTCTCTTTATTCTTTGTTTTCTTTATTTTTCTCCGCTTTCTGATTTAAACGTTGGATGGGCTTTACTGAGGTATATCTTAGCCTCCCTTCTAACTTAGTTTTCAAGTCCTCTCGATCGACCGCCCAAAGTCCAAGCCACGTTTGACCTCTCGAAGTTCAAGCCACGCTCGACATCCTAAAGCCCAATCGAAGCTCGACGAACCAAAGCTCTATAGAAGAAGTCGATTGAAGACTAACTCAACTAGTCGAAAGTACTCAATTGTGAGTATTCTATTGAGTCATCTCATCCCTTGATTTCAGACCGAATTAAATTGGCATCGTCTATGAGAACCGAACTGAGATGTTTAGATGAGAAACATGAGAAGAAATCAAGATTCTACTAGTAAAAAAAAACATATTCTCATCCCCAATAGGAAGATTCTGCTAAAAGGAAATTTTGCGAAGATATCTATGATAGAATAGAATTATGAATGAAGTACTATCAACCCTTGCCAAAGTACCTCCGGCTCCTATAAAAGCATGAGGTTGGATAACAATCCTGCAAAAAGAATGATAATCTAGGTATCTTTATTTGATCTTCTATTATTATGTCTTTAGAGTTTTCTCTCCCCGACTCCACAGATTTTTTGGAATTGAAAGATCAAGCTTCTTATTATTGCTATTTTCCCGACTCCACAGATCTTCTGGATTCGAGGAATTGAGTTTATTATTTTCTCTTTTGACTCTGCGGATCTTTTGGAGTTGAGAGACTGAACTTATTATTTTCTTCTTGACTTCACAGATCTTCTAGAGTAAAGGGATTGAGCTTATTATTCTTTCTCTGATTCTGTAGATCTTTTTGTTAACGTGCCAAAGGAAACAAAAAGAAACAAAGCAAAAGAGAGGTCTGCTACGATGGTAAGGGAGAACGAGAA
>JBAMHZ010424338.1:0-11341 GCA_037177395.1 Alpinia galanga | reverse complement strand
CGCAATTTTGGCCGTTTCCAGCTGAATTCTGATCAGAATTTGACCGGGATCCTTCCGACGCCGACCTCCTAGGGTTCACCGGTCTTATTGGGTTATAGTTTAACTTCGACGGTGATGAATTCTGACGACAAACGATGGCAGACATGATGGCGCTCACGGGACGCACAGGAATCGAGGCGCAATATATATATGTATATATATATATATATATATATATATATAATCGATCAAAATATTAAATTTATTTTTCGTGTTTCACGAAGGACTGTATCGTATTGTTTTTTTATTGGAAGAAGATGAAACGATCCCATCGAAAGATCTCAAAAGGAAAAAATTGTGTTTTGTGCGCGTGTAAATATCAATTCAATTTTGGATTTTTTTTATTGGAAAAAAAATTGTAAAAAACACCATCCAATCCAAAAATATGATTAAAGAATTACCTAAAAAGGAAGAAAGAAATTTGAAACTTTTTAATCTGCTTATTTTCCGACGTGGAAGATTCCGCCATCGGATCGGATCTAGTTTAAATCCGCCTTCGCCATTCGGATCCGGTATATAAAATCTTCCCACGCGTGAGGTTCCCAAACGAGCACGTGGGGACATCCTCTCTCTCTTCCGGTGATCGCCGTTTATGCTCTCCCCTCCTCTTTCCCGTTCCTTCCGGTCGCCGCCTCCTCCGGCGAAGTCAACACACTATCTCTAGTCCCGATTTCTGTGGTCGCTTATTGTCATTACTTGAATCGAGAAGGATAATCCGATTTTCCTCCGGCTCGGTTACCCGTGCTTTATAGCCCTAACGCCGAGCCGCTACTTTGATCCCGGCGGCGATTATGATGGGTTCGATATGTCTCCGATTTTGCTTGCTTCTACTTCGATATCTGGCTGTGAGTTCTGTCCTTCAATACATGATTGGTCTTTCTTCCCCATGTAGATTATGTGCGGAAGCTTCGCCTTTTGAGTGAATCCATTTTGAGTGGCTTCCCTGCCTCGTTTCTGGTGTTTCGCTTTTGTTGTTTCGTTTTTGGCGTCTGATTATTTCAGGTGGCGTTGGAGTTAAGAGGGTTTGGCTGTAGCAAAAGAGGAATCCCCAGACTTTCCAAATTATGCCGAGGTTAGTTTTTTTGGGACACGATTAGTGGTCCATGATAATTTTTTGGATAATCTGACAAGCATAAGTTTGAAATTGTTAGCTATATGCCACTTGATTTCTTCTATTGGAACTTAACAAAGGCATGTTTTTGCTGAAAGTTTTCAGTGCCACATCTCTTAGTTGTGAAATAATTGTAGAAATTCTCTTATATCTAATTCACGATTGCTTCTAAAGATCTGAGAAATTGAAACTTTCACCTAGACTAAAACCAGGCAAGAAAGTAGTTCATTTATTTCTTACATTGCTGATGCTTCTAATAGTGATAACTCCATAATACCATCCTCTAGAAAATAACTGTTGTTTTTAGTTGTAGAAATTGATTCATCTATTTCCTTGGTAGCCTGGCTTTGAAACCTTGTGTCACTGTTACCATCGTTTAGTCCAGGGCCAAGAACTTCTATCCACATGAAAAAAAAATTGAATGGCCAGTGCTAAACCTTAATGTCCTCCTTGTACAAAATGTATTTGGTTAAATATTTATTGTTTATAGGCTAACATATATCTAGTATTCAAACTGGATAATTGCAGTTATATGATGAACATCTTCCCTACTTTGATTTAACACACTTTTCTCTCATTTCTAGGTATTTGGATTTTCTAAAAGTCAAAAAATTTGGCAATGCTTTTCTGCAAAATTCAAGAACTTTATTTTCCAGTGCAAATCCTAGATTATCCTCAACAAATGCTTTACCTTTCTCAGACAGATCGCTTCCTCTGCACAAGTTTTTTGGTAGACAACATAACCTATTGATACTCTCTAAAATTGAGGAAAACATGTCCAAGAATAACCCCTTCAGAGAATTTTTTGCCCTTTCAGCTCGGAAGTCAGTAACCCATCATTCTCAAGTTGCCTGGAAAAAGTTTTGTGTGGCATACTCTTGCAGAGGAATTGTCTCTTCACCTATCAGAAAACTGGCTTGTGCTACATGCTTTCATATTGCTCGATCCCCTCTAGTCCCTACTTTTCTAGCATTTGTTGCTGGGGAGATTGCATTGTCCAAGATGGCTTGGTCAGATGGGGAGTATTTTCCTTCACGTAATGAACTTTATATGCGAGCACAAGATAGCCATATTTTCCTGGCTTCAGTTGTTCTCTCAGTCTTGGAGTTTTTTATTTTGTTTCTAAGGGCAATCCATTTGACCATCTTGTTTTCACCTATGATGGTAATGGCTCCATTTGCCGATAGTTCTGGTACTTGGTTAAGGGAAGTATGGATTTGTCTTGTTCGTTCTACTTTGGGAAAAGCAGGGCCAGCATTCATAAAATGGGGTCAATGGGCTGCCACACGTCCGGATCTCTTTCCCAGTGATCTTTGCACTGAACTGGCAAAGCTTCATACTAATGCACCTGCACATAGTTTTTCTTACACAAAAAAGTCTATAGAAAACGCTTTTGGCCGCAAATTATCTGATCTTTTTGAGAATTTTGGAGAGGAACCTGTGGCGTCTGGAAGTGTAGCTCAAGTGCATCGTGCTTCCTTGAGATTTCAACATCCTGGTAAACCACTGAGACGCATAGTTGTTGCTGTAAAAGTCAGACATCCTGGTGTTGGTGAGTCAATTAGGAGGGATTTTGCAATTATCAATATGGTGGCCAAAATTTCCAAGTTTATCCCCACACTGAACTGGTTGCGCCTGGATGAAAGTGTGCAACAGTTTGCTGTTTTCATGATGTCTCAAGTAGATCTTGCTAGGGAAGCTGCTCATCTGAGCCGCTTTATCTATAATTTTCGCAGATGGAAGGATGTATCTTTTCCAAAACCTCTCTACCCATTTGTCCATCCTGCTGTGTTAGTGGAGACTTTTGAACATGGAGAAAGTGTTTCTCACTATGTTGATGAGCTTGAAGGACATGATCGACTCAAGAGTGCTCTTGCTCATATTGGAACTCATGCACTCTTGAAGATGCTTTTGGTATAGTCTTTTTTTTTTTTTTGAGCTCTTTGATGTCATTTTTCATTTTTGTGACCATGTGTTTCTATGCCAATTTATTTTTTAGGTTATGGTCTCACTGTTGCATATTATGGATGAATAGATAACTCCATATCTTTTTTGCCTGTCTATGTTACTTTCACATTCACATGACTTGTGGACCCGTTAAATTCACCTAAATGAAGTGCGTTAGTCTCAAAGGTGTACCTAATTTTCTGAATTCTTCTTTGTTGGTGAACTTACATGCAATTTCATTTCTACTAGTTTTTCATAGAGCATCTTTACCCTTAATGGTGACAGTCTTCCACAAAAATGTTGAACTTTTTGGTTCTCCTTTCAAGGATGATTATCAAGGTCTTTAGCAGTTTTTCTCATGGAAATTTCCTCAAGAACACATGCAGCTTTATAACTATTTCAACATTCCATTTGTTCTTGTTTAAAATCAACAAATTTTTGGAACTGGTCTTTCTGTCCATAGTGACTTGATCATTTTCTACAGGTGGACAATTTTGTCCATGCAGATATGCATCCTGGAAACATCCTTGTTCGGACTCAAACCAAAAGCTCTAAAAAAGGAATAGTTAAATCCAGGCCTCATGTGGTCTTTCTTGATGTAGGCATGATTGCAGAGCTTTCTGGTACTGATCGTGTAAATCTACTTGATTTCTTTAAAGCTGTAGCTCTTCGAGATGGAAGATCTGCTGCTGAGTGCACCTTAAGGCTATCAAAAAATCAGAAATGCCCTAATCCAAATGCCTTCGTTGAGGTACTTTATGTTGCTCACTCTTTTGAATGGTCAATTTTCCCTAGAGTTGTCTTCTTGATGTTGCAATATATATATATTTTTGGTCCTTTGTTTATCTTCCATAACATGTACACGTAGAATTGTAATTTTTTTACTGTTATTTATTTATTTATTTATTTGGTTTTTAAACAGCTAATAAATTGTACAATGCTCCGTGAGAACTATGGAGCATTGCATAATTTACTAGTTGTTTAAAAACAAAAAGTAATAAAATTAAAAAAAAAAAAGTAAAACAAACTATAATTCCCTGGGAAATGGCCTCTTGCAAAGCAGGAGGACTCTGCATTAGCAGAAACTTCATAGACCGAGCTGTCCTTTCCATAGTTCTTTCATGGAATCTAGAAATGTTAATTTTCAATTTTCAGTATTGAAAAATAACAATGTTTCTCTTTATTAATTTATTGTATTAAGAATATAATCCTGGTAGCTTGACTATTTAAGTTCAATTTCTAAGTGCCACAACTGGCTTGCATCCTCATGGTAGGCTAGTTTTATTGGTAAACCAAAATTTATATTTCTTTTTTATCTTCTTGGAAACCTCTGTATAAATCGGCTTTATCATTGTTGGATCATCTTCAGGACATATGTTTAGTCTGTGAAATATGCCATGATTGGTTTTACATAGTTCTAAGAGGCACCTCTTAGAACTAGAGTGATACTTGGTGGAGGATTTTCTAGTTTTGTAATCTAATTATAGGATATATACATTTATTCATTAGCATGACCTTATGTATCAATAGTTACAATTTATGATATCCTTTTAGCCTAATTGCTCTATATTGTATATTAATTCAAGCCCATATCCTTTTTTTGAAAAATGGTATAAACTGCTGCAACTGTATTCTAAATTATTAGGTGTACTATAGTTCCATTTGTTTCAAGTTCTTCTCAATTTGTTATGATAAGCAAGTCAAATAATTCTGTATCCCTACTTTGATTATAACACTTAATTTCACTTGAGCTGCTTTCCGTATTTGTTTTCTACTTCAGATAGCTCATTTTCATGCACCGTAGTTCTTCTTTAGTGGTGATTAGTCACTCAAGAGGGAGACACTTTTCTAATATTAAGGGTTGATGGACCTTTGCACTTGACTATATGAGACAAATGAGCTTGAGTTATCCTAGTTTCAACATACTCCCTCAAGTCCATCATGACTCGCATGGAGGTATTAATCTAGTTTTGATATCATGTTACATTGAAGTGAAGCTCATTCTATCCCAAAATGAGTCCTCACTAGACATGGGAACACTCTAATATAAACATAATGGATTACTACAGTTGTCCATGTTAGACTAATTAATTTCAACACCAATCGTCTCTAAAAATACAGCAATTTTTTATTTACATATATAATAAATTTGTTCTGTTATTATCCATATTCATCCAGGAACATTCATGAGCAGGCAATTTTTTTCCTTCTTCTGATGCATACATATCATCCTACAGGAAGTAGAAAAATCATTTACTTTTTGGGGCTCATCGGAAGGGGATGTTGTCCATCCGGCTGAATGCATGCATCAATTGCTGGAACAAGTGCGCCGCCACAAAGTTAATATTGATGGGAATGTTTGCACTGTGATGGTCACGACTTTGGTTCTGGAGGTAAATGTCTTGATTTACTTTACCATTTTCTATTTGTGAATTTGTTCTTTATGATTTTACAAAAGCCAAAGTTGATAACATTATGCTCTGCTGCTTGAAAGGGTATTTTAGACCTTTTAAGAATTTTCTACGCAGCTGGACTGCTTTTGTGAAAACTAGTGGGTCAATGATTTCTACAAAAATAAGCAGTTCAACCAGTTTTCGGCAATGATTTCTAATTAGGTAACTGACCCGGATAGGGACCCGAGTCCAGTTATTTCCTGTCAGACTGGACTGGACACCTTGGTCCGGATTTGATAACTACTGTGGGGCAAAGAAGTTCCAAACAAATTCTCGTTTGGGCTGATATTTAAAAACCAAGTCAAACTCTTGTAGCATAGTTTCAACTTTCAAGTAATGCATGCAGTACTATCTCATAAAAGTTCAACTAATTCAAAATTAAAATAAAATGCATATATTTTTTTTAATCAAATGCGGCAAACCACAATAATAGGTTCCTACACAAGCACAGTTCTGCAAAGATTACATTACATTAGCACATGCAAAAGTTCTTCAAAATTCTTGCTCCATAGTCACTTCCTACACAGAGTGCTCTTACTTATTCATTCTCTGGAAATCAGTCACGGAAAACTAATCTATTTTGACTCGTTTGCTCCTGTTCTTTACCAAAAGGCATTCAAAGATATGATCAGCCTGTCACAGTTCGGTTAGTCTTAATCTATTTTTTTTCATTTGCATTTTATGCAGGGCTGGCAACGTAAGCTTGATCCAGATTATGATGTGATGCGCACACTACAAGCTCTGTTATTCAAAACTGATTGGGCTCAATCCCTTTCCTACACTATTGAAGGACTCATGGCTCCTTAGAGAAAGGGTTCCCTTTCAGTTTCTCTCTTTGATCGAAAGTGAATTTTGAAAAAAGTTAGGCCTGCGTTGGGATAGGCCTTGCAATTTTGCTTTTCAGCATTTTTGAAAAAGTTTCTACAGATTTTTATTCTGCCATTTGGCAAAACATGAAACTCTGGTAGATAAATGGAAAATACATGAAAGTTTATTTTTGATGCATTTGTTCAGATTTCTAATATCGTGTGTTTTACTATTCATGCTATTTTCCCTGGATCTGGGAGATTCAAATGCCTAGATATTGAACTATTAAATTGCATCTTCTGGTTGATTAAATATTATTAGTATTATTATTATTTGTTGTTGTTATTATTCCCATTTAGTAGTTGAAATCTCGAAATGTTCATCCTTAAAACTACTTGGCACTCGCGAATGTGTTCCTGGTTGGGAAAATATCTAAAGTTTATTTTGTTTTCGAAGAGCTAGTCTTTGATGCATTTCCACCTTCATTTCCTTCATCCCTGATAACTTCTTTATGTTTTCCTTTTGAATGAAGATGATCATTTCCTGTCTGAATTTTGAATTGGCAATGAAAATATATTGCAAGTTGAAAAGCTTCAAGAAAAGTTTTTTCTTTTACTATTTTTTTTTTCTTTAAGAAGAATGAGAATTAGTTGAAGGAGGGTTTTAATTTGAAGTGCGGAGGAAGTGACAAGGAGACTTGAATGAGTTCTATTGGCTCAACAAAACTCGATCCATAGCACATGTTCATCCAATTTTAAACAAGTTAATTTTTTTTAAACCTGTGAAATAAAATAAATTTATAAAACAAAATAAAAGGTTCTAAGCTCCCATGTGACTGATCATCAAGCACCAAAGTGCAAAACAAAACTACAAGTTCAACTACAAATATGCAATGAAAAATATTCTTATTCCAAGCTCAATGCTTATCTTTTAAACCTCAAAGAAAGAAGTCTACATCTCATCTCTAGACAATCGACAAACACTTTCACAATCAACCAAAATCGATGGACACTGTATCGACAATGATGGTGATCAAGTAGTCGGCCAGTCCTTTCGGATTTCAAAGTAGTAGTCCATGTCTAGGTAGCACTTTCCATCGTCGTCGACAAACTAAAATGTAAAACCAAAAAAAGAGATAAGTATATGTACTAACTTCCATTCATTGTTCTAAGGAAACAAGAATGAAAAGAAAATGTGGTCAATTAATTCTACTTTTGTTTTCGCATAATAAGATCCTCTCGCAAAGTAACCCGAAGGAGTAGTCTCTTCTTCTAACTCGAATGTGTAAGGCTCCTTTCGCGGGCTAAATGTTCCCAACATAACTTTGTTGCTTTCGACTAGACGAGAAGAAGAATTCACAACTTAACCTTTTGTTTTAGGACAAAAAAAGTTATAAAATAGATAGAGAAGACATGGTATACCTTTTACTCCAGTCTTCCAAACAATATTAGTATATCTAAGGCCAGAAACAATATTATCAGAGACAACGAAGGAGAATTTGAGATGGTAACGACTTCCATCCTTGAGAGCAAATGCAAAGCCTTTTGAATCGGGCACAAAAGGAATCGACAAGACTAGAGCAGGACGATCAGGACTTAGTATGGTCAGCTCTTGGAACTTCACATCTGGTTCAAGTGTTTCTGAAAACGTAACATACAACATATATAGATCAGTGATCAGTGAGATTAAAGATAGATGCATCAACATCACAATCATTGTTTTAAGTAGTGTATTCAAATCTCATTTCTTAGGATTTTTAAAAGTCAATTTTTTTTTAAATTTTAATTTCAAAATTTTAAATCACTTAAGCATAATAGCTTTCCTAAAAGAAAAAGATATAAAGGAAAGTGCTTGATCTTTCCTTCCATTTTAAAATTTCATCTCATCTCATGTTCAATTTCGTCTTCCAAAACTATCTTTCAATCAACATTATTTAGAGGGACACTTTCAAAGAAGAAAAATAAAATAAAATTATTTACCTCCAACTTCATTGAGATCAATGCTTCCGAGAAGTTGCTCCTTCCATTTTCTCAAGCTCTCATCATCCTGAAAAAAATTAACATGCATTTTCTCACAGTTAAATTATCTAAAAAAGAATTTTTAAAGTGAGCACCTTATCCATCTCAAGTTGCTCCTTGAGAGCAATTTGCGGGCCTAGAGCCATGGCTGGTTTCTCATCGTCGTCATCGTAACCACCATCGTCATCATGCATAGAGGCATAGCTCAATTTGCGATCTATCTTCTCTTCGCGCTCGTTAGGTACCTCCTTCTCCTCCTCTTGGTGCTTAGAATTATCCATCAACAACAATGTTGAAATAATCGTTTATCAAATTATGAGAGGAGCTCCCAAGGCAACACACACAACCTTCTTCCAAATCTCCTCTCATACACAATGAGTCGACGTGCACCAGCACACAATGAAAGGTAAAGCAAAGAAAAAGAAGTCATTCAAGAGAGACAATAAGAGTTCGATCGATTTGTGAAAATTCCTTGTTAATTATAATTTTGATATTCAAAATGGACTGAGGTAAGGAAGGAGTTGGTTGGTACTTAAACTTCACCATTAATGGGGGTGATTGGTTAAACTTAACCTCGAGAAAAAAGTGGCTATATGCAAGTGGTGGGAGAGCATGAGCTTCAAACTCTTCTTCTTTATTTGCTCATTTTCATTAGATTGCTCGACATATCTACGATTAAATAATTAATTAGCTTTTGTTAGGATTAAAAGTTTTAATTAGTTATTTAATTGCTAATTAAATTAGCTCGAGTACGGTTAGACTATGCAAGTGAAAAAAGTAGAGAGTGTGTCGATTTGTCTTTGTCTTAATTAGTTGATATTGATGGTTTAAAAATCTAAGAAAATTCACATAAATCTCGTCTTTGCAATTATTGAAGTCATTTAATTTGAAGAAGCGCATCATGTGATCAATAGTGTTGGCTTGTACTATTCATTCATTTCTTCTTAAATTCCTTAGAATGGAGAATAATAAATAATGTAAATAAATTAGACCAAATAAATAAACAGATAAAGAAGTATATCTAATTAAGCGCTTTCGTAATATTATATTTAAATTGAGAATAAAAAAAATGTATATCCACTAGCTTAGCTTGAGGAGCAATGTTAAAATATTCAACGATTTAAACAACAATAACAATCACCACTATTAAGCTTTATTCATTGTAAAAATGATTGTAAATACTTAAAGCTTTCAGTTTCAAATAATTTGTCATCTCCTATTTTAATACTTGTCTCATTACATCTAATATTACTAAACTTAAATTCCAGATATTCTGTCTTTATTCTACTAAGCATAAAATCTTTCACTTCTAGTGTTTTCCGCCAAAATTCTAATTTAGTATTTACTCCTTCATGTGCCTCATCTACGAAAATAATGTTATATGCAAATAACGTGCACCACAGTAATGTATTTTGAATGTGTCCAGTGAGTTCGTCTATGAGTAGTGTAAAAATATAAAGACTTAGAACTGATCCTTTATGTAACCCTATTTTTATTGAAAATGCTTCAGTTAATCTGCTTGAAATCTTCACTCTAGTCATTATTTCTTCATACATATTCTTAATTCGTTCAATATATGCTACACTAACACAACTCTTTTCTAAAATTTTCCATATAATTTCTCTTGGGACTCTATCATAAGTTTTTTCTAAGTCAATGAATATCATATGTAGGTCTTACTTTTACTTCCGATACTTTTCAATTAATTGTCTGATAAGATAACGACAAGAACCCAAATTGACTTTTGGTAACTATGATTTCCTTCTTTAATTTTTTTTCTATTATTTTTTTTTAAGTTTCATAGTATGACTCATTATTTTAATACCTTTATAGTTTGCACAATTTTGTACATCCCCTTATTCTTATATAAGGGAATTAGAATACTTACCCTCCATTGATTATATTTTTTTTATTTTCATTATTATATTAAATAACATTGTAAGTCATTCAATACCTTAATTCCCTAGGCACTTCTATATCTCTATCAGAATATCATCTGATCCAATAACTTTTCCATTTTGAATCTCATTTAAAGCTTGTTCTATTTCTAAAATTTAAATTTTACGATAAAAATTTAAATTTCTATACTCATTTGACTTACTTAAATTACTTAAGTTAAGTTAATCACCTAAACCTTCATTAAAAAGTTAATACAAATATCTCTTTTATCGCTCTTTTATTTATCCATCATTTATGAGTACCCTATTACATTTATTTTAATACATCTTATTTGGATAAGATTTTTGGGTTTGATGTCTCTCACTTTAGCTATTTTATAAATGTCCATTTCCTTTTCTTTTGTATTTAATTTTAGATATAACCATTCAAAAGTTTCATTTTTAGCTTCATTCATTGCTTTCTTAGTCACTTTCTTGACTATTGTATATTTTTTTAATTTTTCCTTATTCTTACAAATATATACTTCCTTATATGTTGTTCGTTTTCCTTTGACTTTCTCCTGTACTTTTTCATTCCACCACCAAGATTCCTTACTTGGTTGTGCATATCTCTAACTATTACTACAATTTCATCCTTTAACAAATTATCTATAATAATACTCACTCCATTTTTTATTTTACTCTTTCTTGTGTACTATAATTTAAAACTTGAATTCTATATCATTTTTGTCTTCTCGCCTATTCATTTGGTCTTTTATACACATAAAATACTAATGGCTAATAATCGTATTGACTGCCTCCATTGCTTTTTCTATGGGGATTTCTATATTTCATGTTTCAAATTTTAGACTATTAGTTTCCTTATAATATTTATTCTTACTCAACTTACGGTGTTAAAACTCTTGCTTATTTAACACTACACCCAAGTTCTTATAGAGATGTAGTGGTATTTACTGAGATATATTATAGTCGGGCCCCTGCAATGTAAACTCTTACATAGTTATCACTGCATCAAAGTTTTGGAGATGTAGCGGTCCTTGTTGAGATATTACAATCACACCTTGCAAC
>JBAMHZ010424328.1:0-11341 GCA_037177395.1 Alpinia galanga | reverse complement strand
GACGGTAGTAAATGAATACCAAATAATATTACAAACCTTAACAAAACATAGTAACGTAATCACTCTTATAATCAAAGATTATATTACAAATCTTAACCAAATATAGTAATATAATACACATTTTATTATATTACAGCGTACCAAACATAACCTTAATTTAATCGTGACCATCGCATCTAAGTCTAAATAAAATTCTAATCAGAGCGCCCAGTGCCTAATAGTTGGAAAAATCCATGCAATATTAAAAATCTAATTAAAATTATTTTTTAAATTTATATATATTTTCATCATTTAGAGAGTAAACAGACCTTTAGAAAATATTTTATTGTCATTCATAATTAATTAATTAATTTTTAAATAAAAATAGTGACAAAATAATTTTTAATAATTTAGATATTCAAATTCAATTAATTTTGAAAATAAATGATCCTCTTTCTAATTGGAGAAATTCAGAATAGATGTTTACAGCTTTCATCTTATTGTAAATATGTGCAACTTAAGATTTGAATTGAGATATTTTAAAAATTTATCAAACCTCTGCTATTATATGGTGACTGAGCCCAATAGGTGTCCCCATGGGGCCGTGTAGCTAGCATAGTAATAAATTTGTATAAAAAAATAATGATTAATTTTTGAAGACTGTAAGTCATTTTGGGATATTTGTCTTTTTACCATGTTAGTATTTAGTTGGATATAAAGTGCTCTTCATAATTTATCTTCTGTAAAACCAGTTTAAGAAGATGCTAAAAGCGAACAAATCACTTTAATATCCTAATAATTTCTAATGAATATGAAAAATCTTATTGAATTTTTAATTTTCTCCTTATTATATTTTATTAATAAATTAATTTTTAAGTCTCGTTTAGAAAAATAATTTAAATCTATCTCTTTAAGTGATTTTACATTAGGTTCCACGTGATCAGGACAATGACAAGATAATTTTATATTTATTGTGCAAAAATATTGAAATAGGTTAATTTAGCAGTCTCTAATATATTTTTAAACTATAGTAAAAAAAGATAAATCTTTAACCATTGAAACTAATAATTAACTGACAATAGAAATTATTTATTATTCATTGTATAATATTTACATATACTAGCCATTCACCCTGTGCATTAATTTTACATCTATAATTAATGCATTGTAATTAAACAATAGAAATTAAATTAAAGGTTGCACACTTCAATGAACGTACTTGATTAAACAGTATAAATTAAATTAAAGGTTGCACGTGAGAAGTAATATCAACTTTTTTTTAAAAAAAGAAAAAGAGTGCATACTTCAATGATACCAAATAAATATAATTTGTATAAAGACAAAAGTCTTGATAATTGTGGATGTAAAATATAAGAAATTAATTGATAATTTTAGTACTTAATATGTAAATTATCTAATAATATTTTTTTAGTACCAAAATTAGTATAAGGAAGAGTTTGACAGGAGTTTATAATGGTTGTTAGCTTTAAATGATGCACATCAATTGAGTTGGATTTACTCATACGAAAACAGATCAATTGAGGTGAACTAAAATTAATGGAGTTCTCCTAAGATAAATTGGGAAGTTAGTTAGAGACTTCTTCTAACCTTTTTTTTTTCTCATCCAAAATATTAAAGTCATATCACGGCAACATTTTTTATCCGTGTCTTTGTGATTGCAAAAGTTATGACTAATTAAGATGCTCTCGAAATTATCGAAGGTATTTATTGACCTCTTTTAAAACACTATCTTACTTAGATGCATTTCTTAAAATAATTATGGGACATTAATAATAATTAAAGAACTAAATTGATATGCAACGATAAGAATCTTTTTTTTTAAAGCTCAATGGTTATTTGGATTTTTATTTTTATTTTTATTTTTTTGATAAACAAGATGATTGGATCATTTTGTAAAAAGTAAAAACCGAAGGATTGTTTAAGATAATTGGCGATAAAAATCTCCTCCGATTTATTGACTTTTCTGCCGCATCTTCCTCGAATCGGAGATTTAACCCTTCCGATTGACCTTGAAACCTAAACCCCAAGAACGCACCCGATCGGCATCTTTCGTCTGCCCCACCATCCCCATCGTTCGCCGCGCGTTCCATTGCTTGTTCTGCAAGGAGCCGCCTTCTTCTCTATATTAACCAAACACTCCTCAAGCAGCAGCAGCAGCAGCAGCAGAAGAAGAATTAGAAGAAGAAGAACTAACCATGTCGATTGTTTCATTCGTTGCCATGCCCGCTGACGTGGCGTCGTCGCTCCTGCAGCCCATCGTTGTCCATGGCTTCTTCGCCTCCTCCCATCTCCTCTTCCTCCTCGCCTTAGCCTTCTTCTGGCTCAGAGCTGCCTCAAAGCGCGCCGGCAGCGCCAAAATAATAACAGAGCGTCGCAAATCTCTGTTCCGGGGATTGCTGATCTCCATCTGCGCCGCCGTCGGCCTGTTTTATCTTTCTCTTTGCGTGCTCACCTTCTTGTGGTACAAGGACGGACGGCGATGGCAGTGTGATCAGGTGGTCGCCCTCGCCGACGCCGCCCTCCGAGCTGTCACTTGGCTCGCCACTGCCGCTTACCTCACCGTCGGTCTCCGCTCTCCCCGATTCCCGCTTTTCCTTCGGATCTGGTGGGGATTGTTCTTGTTTATATCATGTTCCTCCCTCGCCGTCGATTTCGTTTTCCTTAGAAAACGAACCGTTTTGTCGATTCCCGCTTGGGTGTTTGATATCGGTTCCTCCCTGTCATCTCTTATTATGAGTTCCGCCGCCTTCTTCGGGAACACCCGTGAGGTGGAAAGGGTGTCTGATGTCGAGGAGCCGCTGTTGAACGCCGTCTCTGCAAATGCAGAGAGTGGCACAGGGAACATCTCCTTGTTCGCTAATGCTGGGTTCCTCAGCACGCTCACCTTCTATTGGATTGGCCCGCTGTTCGCCGTCGGCAACCGGAAAACCCTCGACCTCGCCGACGTGCCGCAGCTGGAGGCACGCGATAGCATTAACGGTGTCTTTCCTGTTTTCAAAAGCAACCTCGACTCCTGCTCCATCACCGGCGACACTTCTTCCATAACCACACTCCAGCTAGCGAAGACGTTACTCCTCACTACGTGGCAGCAAGTAGCGGTCACGGCCATTTATGCGACCGTGTACACCTTCGCCACCTACGTGGGTCCCTACCTTATCGACTTCCTCGTCCGCTACCTCAACGGCGATCCTCTGTTCGCCGGCGCCGGCTACTGGCTGGTGGCGGCCTTCATCGCGGGGAAGCTCCTGGAGTGCCTCTCGCAGCGCCACTGGTTCTTCCGGTTGCAGCAAGCTGGGATCAGAACTCGCGCCGCCCTCGTCGCCGTGATCTACCAAAAGGGTCTCATCCTTTCAAGCCGGTCGAAGCAGAGCCGGTCAAGCGGCGAGGTCATAAACCTGATGAGCGTCGACGCCGACCGAATCGGGCTCTTCAGCTGGTACATGCACGATCTCTGGTTGGTTCCGTTGCAGGTCGCGCTCGCCTTGCTCATATTGTACGCCAATTTAGGCCTCGCCTCTGTTGCCTCTCTGGTGGCCACGGTCCTTGTAATGCTGGCCAACGTGCCTCTCGGGAAGATGCAGGAGAAGTACCAGGCGAAGGTAATGGAGTTGAAGGACACGAGGATGAAGGCGACGTCGGAGATTTTGAGGAACATGAGAATTCTCAAGCTGCAAGGGTGGGAGATGAAGTTCTTGTCGAAAATAATCAAGCTGAGGGAGAACGAGGAAAGCTGGTTGAAGAAGTTCGTCTACACGTCGGCCATGACAACCTTTGTCTTCTGGGGCGCGCCGATTTTTGTGGCAGTGATCACTTTTGGATTCTGCATGCTTGTGGGGATTCCCTTGTCGTCAGGGAAGGTTCTGTCAGCGCTGGCGACTTTTAGAGTGTTGCAAGAGCCCATCTACAACCTCCCTGACACGATATCCATGATCATCCAGACCAAGGTTTCTCTTGATCGAATTGCTTCATTCTTACGCCTCGAAGAGCTGCACTACGATGCTACAGAGAGGCTTCCAAGTGGCTCATCGGAGATTGCAGTGGAAGTGGTAAATGGAACCTTCTCGTGGAATCACTCTCAGGATGATCCGACCTTGAATGATTTGAACTTAAGGGTGCTCTGTGGCATGAAAGTTGCTGTTTGTGGCACTGTCGGTTCAGGGAAATCGAGCTTGTTGTCTAGCCTGCTAGGCGAGGTGCCAAAGATCTCTGGAAGTGTTAGGCTCTGTGGCACAATTGCATATGTACCACAGTCGCCTTGGATACAGAGTGGTAAAATTCAAGATAACATTTTGTTTGGTAGGGAGATGGACCGCGAGAAGTATGATAAGGTGCTTGAAGCTTGCTCATTGAAGAAAGACTTGGAGATCCTGGCATTTGGAGACCAAACAGTAATAGGAGAGCGGGGCATCAACTTAAGTGGGGGACAGAAGCAAAGGATTCAGATTGCTCGGGCTCTGTACCATGATGCTGATATTTTCTTGTTCGATGATCCTTTCAGCGCTGTGGATGCTCACACAGGAACCCATCTGTTCAAGGTGCACATTTTTTCCTAATCTAATATGTTGTGACGAACTTCAATTATTTGAATGCCTCGCTCATAGGCTTTAGATTAGTTTTTTCAGATTAAATTTCGACTCAATATTTTACACATTGTGGTCGAATAATTCCCAGCTATATCCACATTTTTCTTTTAGCAAAAATAACCCTTTGCACCTTCGATTGAAGTTTGCACACTGTCAAGTAGGGAATTTCATGCCTGAGGTTGAGTCTTGTCTTTAGTTGAAAAAGCCTTTATCTAGCATGAGCAGAGTAGGATACATTGCTCCCTCCAACTTTAATGATGATTTTGTACTTTAGTTAACTAATAGTGAGCTGAATTATATGAAACAATTGGCATGTATCAAATTAAAATATGGTTTACTGCAATTTCAATCTTTTCTCTGCGTGATATAAAATATTATGATGGTGTTATTCTCAAGAAATCCAGTCTTTTATGGCATAGAGATCATTAGCATATTCACTCCAAATTCATCTTTTTTCCCCTCATAATCTTCTGAATTGCAGGAATGCTTGCTTGGTCATCTAGCTTTAAAAACAGTAATATACGTCACCCATCAAGTGGAGTTCTTACCTTCAGCTGATCTTGTTTTGGTGAGTAATGCCCTTTTTTTTCTTTCTTCTTCTTGATTATTGCTTCATGTGATTGCTACATAGGCTTGTTAGGAAACATAAAAATGTTGCTTTCTAATCCGTAGTGCATGAAAGATGGAAGGGTTGTACAAGCAGGGAAGTACTATGAGATGCTAAAGTCAGGGGCAGAATTCAAGGAATTGGTTGGTGCCCACAAGGATGCTTTAGCAGCACTTGACTCCATTGAACTTGGCAATGATGCTTCTGATAACAATGCACAAGTTGGTAACAATGACACAAAAATTGGTCTAGGATCTCCCAGCCAAGGGGTCAACAGTGATACACAAAATGGCAAGGCAGATGAAACATGTAGCCAAAAGGGACAACTTGTTCAAGAAGAAGAGAGGGAGAAAGGCCGTGTTGGATTTTGGGTCTACTGGAAGTATGTAACAATGGCTTATGGAGGAGCTCTTGTTCCTCTAATTTTGTTGGCACAAGTTCTGTTTCAAGTCCTTCAGATTGGAAGCAATTATTGGATGGCTTGGGCAGCTCCTGTCTCAGAAGATGAACAACCTCCTGTTAGTGGATCAACGCTCATCTATGTTTATGTTGCACTGGCTGTTGGAAGTTCCTTTTGTGTCCTTATGAGAGCTATGCTGCTTGTAACAGCTGGATACAAGACAGCAACACTTTTATTTAACAAGCTGCATAACTGCATTTTCCGTGCACCTATGTCGTTCTTTGATTCCACCCCAAGTGGCCGTATCCTTAATAGAGTATGTAATTTCATAAATCATCCTAGTAATGTATGTTTGCTGTGTGTAATCCCTCATCACTCTTTTCACCTTTATTTTGCAGGCATCAACAGATCAAAATGCTGTTGATACCAATATTCCTTACCAAATTGGTGCTGTTGCGTTTAATTTCATTCAACTCGTTGGGATAGTTGCAGTTATGTCGCAAGTTGCATGGCAAGTATTCATTGTCTTTATTCCTGTGATTGCAACCTGCCTTTGGTATCAGGTACTTGTTTCCTCTGTTAAGGTTTTTTTTTTCTATTTGTTCTGTGATTTAAAAGTTAAATCAAATGTTTCCCAAATTTTACACCATTGTTGTTGGTGTAACATAGAACAACAAAAGTCCAAAGTCTGCCTAGAAATTTGACACTATTGTGATTATATTGATTTATAGAGCTCAAAGACAGACAAGATTATACAGCCAATCCAAAATAATTAAAACAATCAGGACTTGGCTTCTTGTTGATGATGTAGTTCAAGAACATGAACCTAGATTTGATTCCTCAACTTCTCTATCTGTTATTACTAAACTCATGTAACTTTTAGGAAAAGATAGGCATCCGAGGGTTCCATAACCTTTGCCTAAACAAATATACCATTCTGTTTTTGCTTTATTAAGTTGAACAGTAACTTTAAAGTTGGCCCATGGTCAACAGGATCTAAGGTTTTGAGTTGTTAAAATTGATTGGCTAACCATTGAACCCTAAGCTTCGAGTTGTTAGGAAAGTGACTAATTTGTTTTATATATTCTATATGACATTTCCTTTCATGGGTAAATGATTGTATTCCATTTGATTGATTCTAACCCACCATATGAATTGATGAGAGAAATACTTTTTTTTTTGACTAGGTAGAATTTGAAATATAGACCTTCTACTGTAATATCATGTGAAATTTGATTGACTAACCATTTGTCCTTTACTGTAACTCAAGCTATTATGAAAGAAACCAATTAGATTCTTATATTCATCGCCTTTTTGTGTGCATGGGTAGGACAACATATTTCTGCATGGCTTTGGTCTCTTGAAAATCAAACTATTTAATCCTCAAGAATTGCTATCAGTTAAAAAGTGTGTTCTAGGGCATGGGTGCTATTTTGTTGATTACTTGATTCATCTCCTTTCTATACATTGCGACACTTCTAGGCTGATAGACAAATGATAGCTTTAACAGAAACAAGAAATGGATGAAACTTGTGGCGGCCAGTAGGTTCTTTACTCTTTTGTTCCCTAAAATTCACAGTTCTTATGATTTAGATTATTCTTTTCCATCATATTTAGATTAATCCCGATGATGACAATTTCAATAACTCTGATATGCTGTTATTTCCTGCCCAAATGTTTGCTTGCTGATCATGTATTTGTCCTTCTATTGTTGAAGAACTATTACATAGGTACAACCCGAGAACTGTCCAGGTTGAATGGTGTGTGCAAAGCTCCAATCATACAACATTTCTCGGAATCCCTGTCTGGATCATCTACTATTAGAAGCTTCGATCAGAATCAAAGATTTATAAGCACTAATTTCAACCTATCAGATCAGTTTTCTAGACCAAAGTTTCACACTGCCGCTGCCATGGAATGGCTTTGCTTTCGTTTGGATATGTTGTCATCGCTTATGTTTGCTTTTTCTTTAGTTTTCCTAATCTCCATGCCGAGAGGAGTGATCGATCCTGGTAATTTCCTAGCAGACAGTTGAAGTTTATGTTATTCAAGTACCTCTGATACTAATTTCTACCATTTTGGGTTGGCATCCTCTTCCTCAGGTATTTCTGGCCTTGCTGTCACATATGGACTTAATCTTAATATGCTACTAGCCTGGGTCATATGGAATCTCTGTCAACTTGAAAACTCGATGATATCTGTTGAGCGAATACTGCAGTACACAGCCATTGACAGTGAACCACCTTTGTCAATGGAATCAAATAAACTAGATTCGAGTTGGCCATCCATTGGAAAAATTGAACTTCATAATTTACAGGTACAGGTGACACCAAACCTATGTAAAACTAGTTCTTTCCACTTTCCTCCATGTAACTCTGATTTGTGGCTTCTTCTTGTAGATTGTTAAAGTTATATGATCATCAATAGTATTATCATTATTTTTATTGTTCAGTCTCTTCTTTTTCTCTCCAGATGTAATACATTTAAGTGTAGATATTTGTTGATCCTATCCTATTCCATAATTTGATGATTCAGGTTTGCTATAGACAAAACATGCCTTTAATATTGAGAGGCCTTACTTGTACTTTTCCTGGAGGAATGAAAACTGGGATTGTTGGTAGAACTGGCAGTGGGAAATCTACTCTAATACAAGCACTCTTCCGCATAATTGATCCAACTGTCGGGCAGATAATAATTGATGGGATTGACATTTCCATAGTAGGAGTTCACGATCTAAGATCAAGATTAAGCATAATCCCACAAGACCCAACCATGTTTGAGGGAAATGTTCGCAGCAACCTAGACCCACTGGAGGAGTACAAGGATGAAGAGATATGGAAGGTGATTGGTCTGCACTCATGGTTAGCTCTCAGTTGTTTATTCAGGCCTGCAAAATTGTTGATCTAATTCAATCCAAATGTTTTAGGCCTTGGATAGCTGTCAGCTTGGGGAGGAAGTGAGGAAGAAAGAACTAAAGCTCGACTCGGAAGGTAAAAGACCTTCATAATTAGATATAGTAGCTTATCATGCTTTTGGTTTAAGACTTATTCACAATTGAGTTAAGCCAATATTTGCTATCAACTCAATCTTTCCAGTGACTGAAAATGGAGAAAATTGGAGCATGGGGCAACGTCAGCTTGTTTGTTTGGGTAGGGTGATCCTGAAAAAAAGCAAAGTGTTGGTTCTTGATGAAGCAACAGCTTCAGTCGATACTGCCACAGACTGTGTGATCCAGAGAACTCTGAGGCAGCAGTTTTCTGAGTCTACTGTGATCACTATCGCGCATAGGATAACATCTGTTCTTGACACTGATATGGTTCTACTTCTAGATAATGGTCAGTAAGCTAACTATTCATGTTCTTCATTCAACTCAAGATACCTCATTCTTCATTTCAGATATCATTTCTTCTCTTTAACCAGGAATCATCGTGGAGCATGACACGCCGACTAGATTGTTGGAAAACAAATCATCTTTATTTGCGAAACTTGTTGCTGATTATACGATGAGATCTTGTCCAAGTTTTCCGGTCTGACAACTTCGCTCCGATGCTTGAAAATTGTAAGAGGTTTTGAATCTAACAGCTTTTTGAAAGGCTATGTGAATTCCCATATATCAAAACTGTAATAAATTATATATATAAAGTTCTAAGCTTATTTTTTATCAACTAACTTTCATGTGATCTTACTATAAGAACAAGGAATGATATAGGGTAGTAGTTTTTGTCATCTACTAGAAAATAAAAAAATAAAATAAAATGCATAGCTTTACGACTAGAAATGTGGTAGAAATTAACTAAATTTTTGATAGGCAAAAAAAAAAAAAAAAAGTTTCACTACCTCATCAACATCATAGTCCTGAAGACCAATTACCTAACTTTTTACAGGAAGCAGAAAGAAGTCAAGTACTTCGGCAACATTTGGTATTCTCAGTCTCTTTTAGGTTTTCAAAGATTAAGATCGCGCACTTATAATTATGCTACATTGACAAGATAAGTATCCTCTATTTTGTTTTTTGGTGCCAGTTGATTTCCTATGGTACTAACTGCTAATATGCTGAATATCACAATATACAACCACCTCCTATTTTAAATAGTAATTCTAAGCCCTTGTTTACTTGTTGACTCGGAGTAGAAATTAGAATTTGATGAAGAAGTTCTCGGGGCTAATCTAGATAAACATAAATGTAATTATCTGTAATGGATAGACATTGATTTTTAAAGAGTTCACCATCTTAAATTTTCAAATATCTTTCATCTTTACATTTGTCGATTGAGAATCTAATGTACTTTTCTTTACAGATTAGGGACAATCAAGAAATTAAGTGTACAAGATCAAATGAAACTTTATTTGAATCAATTTTCACATTTAAAATATAATAATGCTCGTGCCAAATATTCTTTTAATTAGCCTCTTAATTTAATAAAGGATGGTAAATTATAAAAAAAAAATTATTCCGATATATTAATTCAATACTCCAACAAAATATTTCACATCGATTGAAAATTAATTTTAAAATTTTACATGATAAATATTTATTTAATTATCAATTATGTCAATGTTAAGACACTTCAAAACGTGTGGAGGATTAATTGATATAACACAATATTAAAGATGTACGGTAAAACCCAGTACTTGCAAGATTGATGGGAGGTAATTGTATTGCTAAGGCACAAATTCATGTTTTTTTTAAAAAAAAAAAATTGGCATGTACTTTTATTGCTCAAGGCACATCTCGTTCACTTGTATTAACATTCATATTCATCTATCAAGTATTACTTTCTTTACAAAATTAATTCTACATATAACACAATTTTAAGTATTTTGTTACAAAAAAACAGAGGAAAAAATGGTCGACTACGAAGAAAGTGGAATGAAGATCCTATCACAATAGAACATAGAGCTTGCTTGTTGATCACTTGACACCTTTTAACTAATAAATATTATTTTTTAAATTTGACTTGTCAAATGTGTCTACTGATTATTATTGTTCCAATTTAGTGATTTCTATCGGTTTATTTTTGGATTATCATAAGTGAGGTAAATCATAATGAGTTACTTTTGACTCTTAAAACTAATAATTAGTACATAAAAAATGATATTCTCGCATTTATAGAAAATTAATCATCATCATCTGTTGTATAATATTTACTTGCACTGCACGAAAGGGGCTAGCTACTATATATTATACATGTAATTGAATCTCCTCCTTGGAGACCAAGAAATCGTATCACATGATCGTTGACTTGGGAATCGTCCTCGGCTCCACCATGATAATTAAGTTAATGGTCAGCAAACCATGTGGAACGTAAGCTCCAAGGGAGAGATTCCAAGGTAGATCCTTCTCACTCTCGTTGGACTAAGACTCCGTTTCTTTGTATAAAATTATTTTTTAATTATAAATATATAAATAATTATCTATATTTGAGGGAGGGAAAAGAAAAGAAAAGAAAAGAATGGAAATAAGGCATTTAAACGAAGTTATTTTCTAGATAATAAACAATTATCTATTTTTGATGCAAAATAAATAAAGCAAAAGTCATCTGGCATTTTACTTAATTAATTTGGTCGGGGAATCTGATCCGATTCACTCGTGGACTACCGCATCCAAGTCCAAATAAAATTCTAATCAGAGCGCCAGTTAAATCCGTGGAATAAATATTTTGTGCTAATAAATAATAATAATAAATAAAATTCTAATTAGAGCCTCCATGGTTGTCTAATAGTTGGAAAAATTCACTTAATATTATAAAT
>JBAMHZ010424307.1:0-11344 GCA_037177395.1 Alpinia galanga | reverse complement strand
CAATGTAGGGCTGAACTCATAAGTGATAGTCCTGGAGGATGATCCTTTGGCATCAAATCTACAAACTCTCTAAGTAAGTGTTGTACTTCTACCGATAAATTTGGGCAGAAGTCTAAAATGTTACTCGAGCGATATAGTAAAGCATAAACAACTTTTTCTTGCACGACCACATCTACAAACCTGCACATACAAAAAGAGTAGAAGTAGATGTCAAAATAGGAATGAAATCCTCTCATTGAAGTGCTAATACAATCTTCTTCCCTCTGATATGAAAGGTATAGGTGTTTTCCGTCTATCATGGATAGCTCCTCAATCATACTACCAAGGTCGTCCTAACAATATGTGACATGCATCCATTGGCATAACGTCACACTAAGCCGCATTATGATACCTGTTGCTAATAGAAAAAGAAATGAGACATTGTTAATTCACTGTTACCTCGTGTTCTTTGTTCAATCCGGAAAATTTGTATGACTTCGGATGATGATCTATCCTTAACTGTAATTTTTGCATGGCTCACTTGGATACAATATTTTCACAACTGTCACTATCAATAATCATTTTGCATATCTTATCTACAATGTCGCATGACCATCTCCGTAAAGTACCTTGTCAATGTCTTCCTCATCGTAAAATGAGTCACTGACTGCTTTTGCATTGTCACCCATGTCTTCTTCAATCAATAGAGTTTTGCCTTTGCACTTGGTGGTTTTATGCTTTGGTTCACCACTCAAAAACACTTGAGAGTAGATTTAAGAAGAACCTGGGGTGTCAACTAGATAAAATGGGATTCCGAAGTGTGAGCTAGTTGATCGCTCAGAATCTCGGGTTTTCGATTCTGTTGCTTCTCAATCACCAATGCACGCTAATAAACCTCTAAAACAGTTTAAAGAGAATGCAGACTAAGAATATTCTAAAAAAATTGTCGCAAATCTCTCGAATATTAGGCTACCAACTGCTTCTTCGTCTCGTATAAAATATTTTGAGCAATTAATGGATAAAATTCCTTTGTATAATATTGACCGATTGAGTGTACTGTCTCAAAGTATGAAGACGCTAAAATAATGACTGAGTATAACTAAAATGAAGAAAATGACTTTACTGGTCAATAACTGCTACAACGGGCATTCCAATTTACTTCTATGGAAATGAAATGGATGAAAAGATCAAATGAAATTAGAGGGGGAGGGGGGAGTTTTCGTGCATTGTTACTTGGAGAGAGCATAAAAAATGCAAATGTAAGTGAAATAATCATATTGTCTTTCCTTTTGGGCAAATGATATTATCCACCTACTCTATAATTACAATGACACCTTAGTTGTATCATCATTTGAGCAAATTTATAATCTTGCTCTTCATATCTTTCTCCCCAGTAAAATAAGAAAAGTTATCATCGTCAAGTAAACAATGGAAAAAAGAGAACAAAGTTTGAATTAAAACCATGCTTACTACTCTCTATGCTACTCTTAGAACCTTTCAAGTAAACAAAGCCTAAAGCATCCAAAGAAGATAATAAGGAAGATAAGGTACCTTCGGAACAAATTTGACACCCATGATGCTGGTCTACTTCCTGTCGTAATCAATTCTTTTGTCCAAAACCTGGTTGTCTCTTCTCAAAAGGAGACAACTTGATGAGCATTCATTGGGAGTGGTGTGGATGCATAGAGAAAAACCCCTGTCCTCTACTGGGTGAAAAACAAGTGAAGAAGTTAGGGACAAATTTTGAGGACAGAGTTGTCTGACACTATCCACTATAAGCAGGTAAATAAGCACAAGAAAGAAATATTATCCCTTTCAATTCTAGTGAACCCTGCGATCAATGGCACTGATGGAAGCCAGCAAAGCCAACGTGCAGCCAAATAATTCGCAGAATGAGGCACCGAGCAACAGAATGGCCATGAGCAGCAGTGGTAATACGATCAAAAGACAGACATGGCTTCAAGTAGTAGCTTGAGCTCCATCCCTAAACCTGCTGAATGTCAGGCTGCATCAGCGTGTCGATTATTTGGGCAGTAGATGATTGCAGCGGTGCATCCCCACCATGCCTAATATTAACAACAAACAACTGCACATGGCTTTTATGGACAAGAAAACGCATTAGTAAGGAACACAAATAAAGAGAAACATGATTTGAACATCTTGAACTCACGGAGCAAAAGCAACAAAATCACCTCAAATCAACAGCAATCTGGTCTTCAGTTCCAAATTGTTCTCATTCCTGATCAGTCAGTTCACAAAGTTTACTGTTGTCCTGTACATCAAAACTGCCCTTCTTCATATATTTTGCTTAAGATGACAGAAGTTAATTTTATTTGGATGATCAGATGCCTATTTATGTAGAATAGTTTGTCAGTTCTAACAGAACAAAAAAGGCCATGAAATTTGAAAAACATGAAGCATTAAAGATGGACATGAGAAACCAAATGCTGCAGCCATTTTGACATTGGAAAAAGAAAGGACCAGAATTAATAGTGGACGACCTAGCATCTGTGAGCATCAAGACAAAATCGCTGGTTTTGCTACAGGTTCCAACTACTACCATTAGATAAAGATTTTGGAAACTGCAAAAGGGGCATGGAAACATTTTGATTCAAGATCATTTTACAGCAATTTAGTGCTTCAACGACAAGCCAAAGAAAATTGCAACTCAAGAGTTAAGATAGGCTTGTCAAAATGGAATCACTGAAGTATACTACATTTCATTATGAATCTAGCAAAATTCGCATTAAATTGCAAGAAAACCCACTGAAAATTACAAAAGAGTTGAGATTTCTAGGATGAATGAAAACTTAAAGGCGCTGGCACATTCAAATACCATAAACTTGTCCAAAAGGGAAACATTGAAGTATACTACATCACACAATAAATCTAGCACCAATCATATTTGAGATATCTTCAGTTTCTTTCCAGCACAAATGGAGTATGCTAGTCACCAGATCATTGTCCAATAGATGACACTTGTTGTCATAACTTCCTGAGCAACAGGTTGAATGAGATCCCATTACTAATTAGAGTGAACAATTACTGTTTCTTGAACGATTATGTCTTCAGATCCAACACAATTTATAGAAAATGGAAGCTTGAAAATCTATTCAAATCAATCGACGCTTCTTGTCCCACTGCACCATTCTCCTGACTTTATATGATGAAATCCAATAACACTCTAGCTAAATAATTCTGATGTGAAATGAATCTGTGGTCGGCACCTTCTATGATCTGTAACTTATGGTTAATAATTAACTTGTCAAATTCAAAAGCATCTTCATGTTGTACAACATCATCCTCTGAACCATGAACTGTCAAGACCCTACAATTTTTATCAATTGAAAGACATGCATCATGCATGTCTGTGCTCAGACGATCAATTAAACTTTCCCTGGTCACACAATAAATAAATCTTCCCATCTCGTCCCTAACATCAATGAACCCATCCTTTTTCATTCTTTCCATAAAATCATTTCCAAGACGCTCCTCAATGCCTTTTTTCAAGTCAAAACGACCAGAAATATTAACAACTCTATGAACATCATGAAATTTGGAAGCATATAGGAGGACCACATTTCCCCCCTTGCTATGCCCAACAATAGCATGCACTTCACGATTCTGCCCAGAGAAGAACTGAGTTACAGCTCGCAAGTCTTCTACCTCTTTCCAATAGTTACCATACTGAAACGTACCATCGCTCTCTCCATTCCCAGAAAAATCAAACCTAAATACACTGATGTTCTCAGACAATAGAGCATTAGCCAGGTTAAAAAGGGTTTTGCTTTCTTTCGAGGATCTAAAACCATGGCATAAAATTACAAGCTCTGAAGAACCAGCTTCTTGTATAACTCCCACGAGATTCTGTCCATTAGTGTTTCTTATAACTAACTTCTCTTGCAACACAGTAGAAGCTTCAATTTGGGAAGAAGGAAATCGTGTTGTTGGCCCTTTCACATTGTTTGATGATCCATCACTATAGATGAACTGCATTCAAGATGTGGAGGGTAAGTATATCTCAAAAGTCAAGTAAGTAAATCTTATCCCTAAAACTCACTAGCAATATTTATGTAATATATAATATACCAAAATCTTAACCAAAAAATACATACAAGCCTTGTGGTGATAACTAATCACAACAGCAGCTACCGGTGGATGTTAATTTTTTCTGGTTTTATGCTATAACCAAAGATTGATAGCATTAAAATTCAAAAATTGAAGTCAGCAAAAAGTTTCAAGCATGGCCAAAGATGTGCATTGGTTTCTAGTAGAAGCATATTACAAGAAAAAAAAGAAAGTAAATCGCTCATTAGTATTTTTTTTCCCAAACCATTGTCTACCTAATGCCAACATCATTGTCACAACTAGAAAAACCTAGAGTCAGGGATGTGAGGATGGGTTAGCAATTTCGAACACCAAGGATCACGTACCATGGGTGAGGATAGGCAGTGTTCTTAGCCATGAGAGGAGAAGATAAATAAGAGGAAGGTTGATTGCATGTAAAAAAACACAACTACATACATATTGCGTGATCATGAGATGAGACTAAGAACCTATCATAACTACACAGGCATTGAAGCTTGAGGAGGCCCAAAATCCCTACATTCAGATTCTCATGGTAATCAAGCAAGGGCATATTGACTACTGCACAACCATCAAGCTAGGAAGCAAAGCTACTGCATCTTAGAGACTCTGCACGATCATAAATGACATAAAAAATCCAATGTCCTGCATCAGCAAGCTGGAACTCATTGAAAACCTTGTTAAGAATTTGTTCAACTGACCATAATATAAGAGGTCCCTGGTTGCCATGTTTTAGATTTAGGAAGCTAAGAAAAAGATAGCATATGCAATATACATGAGAAACTTCAAAATGGAGGATATTCTACCAATCATAATATGATGAAAATACACTAAATCTAAATACCATGTAAATGATTTAATAAAAAAAAATTAAATTGATTGAAAAACATAATTTTGTAGTTGTCTTGGTGTCAAAATCTATGGTAGATCTTTATATAATTCTTCCTACATATAACATGTCTTTACGGGGTAGGACCATATTTTGAGATTGAAAGGATCAAGCTTATCTATTAATATATCAGTTTTTTCAACTTAAATTATCCTTAAGGAAAAATTGTGGTTAAAATTTAGGTATACACTTCTCACCCATCACACAATAACTTTGTTAGGGTTTTACTTCTAAGCCCAATTTAAAATTTTAAACTTTAAAAAAATATCAAACAGTATTGGACTGGAAATTCAAACATCATTCAAATGCATGAATAATCGTCTGAATTGTTGACTACTTGTTCCTCTCGTGCACTTACTCGCAGACAAACAAGGCATGAAAAACCAAGAAGCCAAGATGAACTAAAGAAACCGAAGCATCAGCATCTAGCGCTAGAAGAAATGGGCTAACAGTCGGGTACCTTATCGGCATTTCCTTCCACATCATGAGGAGAAGCGGCACCGGAATCCTCCACGAACTTAAAAATAAGAAGAGAAAGAGATCAAATTCCATAACAAACAGCTGAGTAGGGAAGAAGGAGAGAAGGAAGGTCGAAGTACCTCAGTCGTGCCTAGGGGTTGAGCTGATCGGCGGGAGAGGGAAACGGTGTGAGCGTTCATGGGGATCGGATGGCTCGGACGTCCGAACGATGAGGAGAAGAATTGGACCTTGCTGGAGACGGAGGCGTGATTGGAAGGAGGAAGGGGGAGCGTCGCGAATGGCAGAGAAGAGACAGCGGCCATGGAGAACGCAGAGGAAACGGGTATCGGGCGGCGGGCCGCCGGCAGGGATCCAATCCATTTATCATAACAAAATTGGGCTTAAGTCCCCCGAGTTATGATATTTACAAAGACAAGCTATGACTAAGAAAGATTTCGAAGGCAAATTAAGAATTTTCAGAAATTCTATGAATTTTAATCAATTTCCATCACGTTCAATGTAAGTACTATCAAATTTATTAAAAGTATTATTATTTTAAAAAAATTCTAAATAGAATTAAATTCTTAATTGTGCTATTCTTTAATCTTTTTTATGTTATTAGAGTCTAAGTAGAAAAGGCACAATGAATTTTATGAAAAATTTTATTATCAAATTATATAAGTCACAATGTGATACTCAACAAGAGGACCAGCTCATGTCAAAGTTGCCCTCATCTCATCAGTCAATAGTATCAACATCTGCAAATCACAAGTTACTTTCACAAAGTTCCTTTGGCGTCTAAACCCAATCCCACAGGAATTGCATGAACCTCAGCATGGATTGAATGGTTTTTCTGACGTATGGCAGTTCATTGCCTTTGGGGGGCTTTCAGTTTGCTACTAATTGGCCTGCTCGTGTAAGGTGAATGAGGGTGGTGGCTGCTGCTCGAAAACTTTGACATGGCAGAGCTTGCCACCAACTTCATCAGCAAATGTTATTCTCCTCTTCTTTTGAGTACCGTCGGCCGGAGAAGTTGATTTGTTGTCTGTAGACCTCTGCAGTTAACATAAAATGGTAGCAAATCTCAAGTTCAAGGCACTTTTGGATTGTTGTTATGATAAGTAGAAAACTTACCATTATTTTACAGAAACGAATGCAGTCTTTTTTCATTATAGACAACCATTTCTTAGTGGTCTTTTCGAGTTCAGAAGCATCTTCAGTAGCTGCCTTTATCTGTCAAATCGAGAAATGAACAAGGTCAGATGAAGCCATAGTGTTAGCATTCACAGGCAAAAGGGCTTGCAGTAAAGTGCATGAAAATATTCAATGGTAAAGCTCAATTAGACAGTATAAGCACCTCATGGAAGAATGAAAGTAAAGCAATGATCATAAAACCACTTCAAGTTCGTTTACAACCTAAAATAGTTCTACTTCAAGAAATAATGCTAGGAAAAAAAGAGTTCACCACAATAGGTTGAGACGGGTAGAATTCCAGCAAGACAAATCTAGGCATCTAGACCTTTTTAAGTTAGACTTGGTTATATTTCCTTTGTTAGGAAGCTTATTTCTTATCCCTCTTTTTCTTTCTCTAATTTATGCCTCAACTCTTCCCTTTCCTCATACATGGAATTTTATTCTCTTCCCTCTCCTTTACTTCCAAGTATCTTATCATACAGTTCGCTTGCCTTCCCTTTACTTGATAATTACCAAACATGCTCCAGTGACTAAATGATGTGAACACTGTAAAAACTGATTGAATCTTATAAATGGAATGCAGCTGAATTGAATGTACCTCCTCAGTAGTAAATGATGCATTAAGGAAGGATTGTGCTTGTGTAGTGACAGTTGTTTCTGCAATGGTCTTCATGGTATTCAATTTCTTCAAGAGTTGTGTAGCAATTCTTTCTGTGTCTTGCATCTGCCGCTGTGAAAATTCAATGATTTTCTCCATATCCATGTCAGTTATTGAAGCCATATTTCCAGAAATTTCCTGGAACTTGAGAGTTGTTTTCCCAACTGGAGTGCCGTTTGAAAGATCCCAATGCTTCTTATTCGTATGATCATGGTGAATAAGCAATTCAGGTTCCTTCTTACTGGGAATGCATGAGGGTTTCTTTACATTGGCCCATTTGTCGAATGGCAGCCTCTTCCTTTTTTTAGGGGAATCTTTAATCAAAGTGAACAGTGGTCAGCAAAAATGAAAGAAAAAAAAAAGAAATAAACTTAAATATACACAAAAAGGATGCCTACCAGTTATTTGACTAACATCTTGCAATCCAATATCACTCAACGCCTGACAAAGCTTTTCCTGAGAGGTGGGAGAAATTGTCTGCTACACAGAAAATTATAAAATGTGAGCTTCTTATATATAGATTATGAGCAATATACAAGTGCAAAAAGAAATAACCAAACCTTCCTATATGATAGTAGCTTTATTGGACTATGATCTTCCAACATCTCTTCATCGCATTCAGGTTGTCCATTCCTTGTTTCAGCCACAATAGATACTGAACTCATAGCTTGCTGATTTGAAACGATCTCCAACTTTTCTCCCACTGCATAATTTAAGTTTTCAGTATTCTTCACTGAATTATCATTGGTGTATTGCGGAATTCTGCCTGCATTAGCAGATAGAGGAACAGCTGTAGAAGATTGTGCATCAGATTCAGCCAATCCATCTGAATTAGTTGAATTATAGATTTGAGAAGATGAATCAGTTTCTTGATCTGCTTGCTCTGTCAAATTGTTTTCCACTTTACAGAGAGATTCCACCTTACTTGAACTTTCAACAGTGCTACATAATTCGCCCATTGCACTGAAGCACATCTGTGAGAATGGTACAGATTCAAGTGAATTTGCAGTTGATGCATCATTAATTAACTCACAACATGGATTTTCTTTCCCGCGCAAGAATATTTCTGCCAACCCATATACTTCCTTGCACTGTAGATTATGATTGTTGGTCACATCTTTCACCTGAATGCATATCGGCACAGTAGGAGGATTACTCTCTTCCACTTCAATCCCTTGAGTAATCTCATCCAGAAAAAATGTCCTTTGAGTCTCATTTTTGCTTCTGTTAGCAAGATGAGTCTCCAGCGGAGCAGAGGCAACCTCCTCATTGCAACTATCAAGAGAAGCTCTCATCTCTTCTGAAACTGATGGAATATTGTTCTGCTTTGGCAGTGAACTATTGTCCTTCTCCGGACTAGTATGTTCTTTGCCAATATCATGAGATTCTCCATCAGCTTGATATATTTCAGATTTACTAGGCATCGGAGGAAGCTGCTTATCTTCAGAAATGTCTTCATTAGGTCTAACAAGAGGACTATTAAAAAATTCTTCAGGAAGATCATGATTTTCAACGAAACTAACAGTCAGGTAATCGCTACAGCCACTGCCAATATGTGTCAAGGGTGGACACTGCTGAGCCTTGGAAGCTAATTCTCCCAACTCATCATTAACAACAATATTGTAGATAGGAGAGTCGACGTGAACGTTAGAAGAGACTTGATGACATTCATGCACAGAGAGAATAGTTGAACTAACGTGATTATCTTTCTGAAGCAAACCAAACATTGAGGTAGCAGAGACAACATGATTAGTTTCAGTTTGATAATTCAATGAACTTTCCACAGTTTCAGTTTTGGCATGACAAAATGTTTTATGAAAATCAGCGCCAATAGGATCTCCCTTTAAAACAAGGGTTGGACCATCTTCCACAAAGTGTGTTCCTGCATTATCCCAAAATTTTCTTGATAAAAACTAGAGAAAGCTGAAAAGAACATTTTTACAGAATTCTATTATCTGAAAAGGAACTAATTCATAATGCCATGCATAGAATTCGTCATCTAGGTTGACAATGATAGGGTTTACAATATTGCAAAAGTTTTTTTTTCAAGGTAATTGAGAGAATTACAGATGAAAGTAAAACCTAAAAAAATGAGATCTCACCTCCTGTAGTTTTCAAGTCTAGATGTGCGGTGTGCTCTGAAACTTTCACTTCGGTTGATGTGTTGCCTTTTATTGCAAGTAAAAAACCTTTCTCAGTATCTGCGAGTTGACATGATGAAGATGTAGAAACCAAAGGATCTAAAGATGTAAATGGGGATTTTCTTTGCTTATTGTCGCCAATAGATCCTTTCAACTTCCTTCGCTTTAAGTTGATAATAGGTTCCTCAAGATCAGGTTCTTCTTGCTTTACTTTAACATGGTCATGAACCTTGATCTCCGATTGATCACTATTTGAAGGACCATCACAGACGCCTTGTAGAGGAGAAGCAGATTTCAGGAAATTCTGTGTCTTCTTTCTGCGCCTTTTACGTAGATCTTTCAGAGGAATGTCAATTTGATCATCAGAGGTACCTGAAGTACAAGATTCAACTTGTTCACTTGATTTGCATAAAAAAGTTTCATCTTCTGTTTTCATCATCTCAATAATTGTCTGTTTAGTAAGACCAGAAGCAGATTCCTGGATTTCTGAAGACCCATCCACTATTTTAACATCTGATTCATATACTTGTTGTAAGGATTTGAGTCTATCAGATCGCCGTGTGGGCTGCACATTGTGAAGTCTAGACGTTGAGTCTCTCATTATTCAACGGACACAAGTGAATACTAGCAAGTTGCAACTAAAAATCCTGAAAAAAGTATACAGCACAGATCGATTTTTTCTTCAGCTTCAGATCCACCTTAATTTTTGCGAAGACTATTCCTGTAGTTCATTATGGAGATATTAGATGATGCAGCGAACATAATTAACATTGTGGCATGCTTTATGTATTTGATATGTAAACAGGAAAAAAAAAAGAATGTAATTTCTGAGTCCAAATTAGAATGATCCAAACATTAATATACGAGCAAGCAGATCATTTTCCAAACCAGTTGTCCAGCAAAAATAGGAAGGAATTTACCTTAAAGGAAAAGGAATAATTGGACTGGTAGCTATAAGTTGAGTTTTCCGAATTATGGAAAATTAACTGTTAAAAGAAAATGCAGATGGAGAGTTCCGTCGTGATCACGCATCGCGAACATGGGAAATGTAATTCAAAGAACTGAAACAAATAGAGAAGTATGAAAATGTATCTCTAAGAAGTAACAACGTAATAAACTAATCGAATGCACAATTTTTACGCAAAGCCCTAAAACCATCACAGCAACGAGCGCTGAGACCTAAAAACGAAAAATTTGGATCTCTACTCAAAAGTGAAACCAAGCCCTAATCCCAAAAAAAACACGAAATTTGGATCTCTACTCGAGAGAGAATCAATCTCCGATCGCCCAAAGGGTCATAATTTAGGAACTTTCACCTTCATTTTCATCAAACGGAACTTCAAAATCTACGTAAGACGAACCTCACGGAAGACCCTGGAAATAAAAGGAAGATCTAACCTTGGGAAAAGCGATCCTTTTCGATGACAAGGAGGACGGTGGAAGAGATGAAGAGGGAACCCTAGCCATCCACAATAGACCTTCGATCGCAGCGAAGCGGGGAGCATAGAGAGAGAGAAAAGGGAAAGGAGGCGGGACTCGAACAAGAGGGAAACAGAGTTTGGCGCCATAGTTTGGCGCGAAAAAGGATACACTTCTATTCCGCTCCGGGCGGCCGATTAAAACTAGAAGAATATTTAAAATAGCAAATGTCTTTTTTAAATTATAAATCATTTTGATTTTCATTTGATAATCTGTTAGCATGCACTCGAATCCCTGCGCGCGCGTGAGCTCTACGTCCGTGCCAACACCGCCACACCCATGTCGCCTCCTGTTACCATTGTTTATCGTCAGAATTCGACATCATCGGAGCTAAACTATAACTCATTGGGATCGGTGAACCCTAGGGGGATCGGTGCAGGAGTGATTCGGCCGAATTTCGACAAGAAATGCTTGAAATTGCGGCCTCCAGTGGCGGCCACTTGCGGCCGCAATTCCGGC
>JBAMHZ010424297.1:0-11344 GCA_037177395.1 Alpinia galanga | reverse complement strand
AGCAACCTCCTTCCAGAAACTAATGACTGATGTTAAATCTCTAAAGAGGAGGATGATTTGATTTGAGCCTTGCCAGTGGCATGGAAATATTTGGTGCTACAGGTTTGTATTGTTTTGCTAAAAGAAAAATGTTTGAGAAAATCTTGAAAATATTTTTCTTGTCCACTCACAAATTGCTGGAGTAAGTTTTCAGGATTATGTATACAAATGGCTTGTGAATGTAAGTAGATGTCCATTCGCGTTCAGTAAAACAAATGTGTTTTCAGGATTTCGTCCATGAGGCTTTTAGTTTTAAATTTACACAGTTATTCAATCTAATAAAGGGTATTTCGGTACTAAGCGTCTGTCGTATGGGATTCCAAGAAAAGATTATTGTATATAATCTTATCTTTCTTTATAAAAAGTTAATTTTTAAGTCTTATCTTTCTTTATAAAAGGTTAATTTTTAAGTCACGACAACAATTTTTAAGTCACAGGACAGTAATTTTATTGTAGACTCGTTCAGTTATTCAATCTAACGTTGACAAATTAGATTTATAAAACTTTTAGTTAATATATACGGTTTAAATCTGCATAATATTATTGAAAGGGTTTATCGTTAGTAATATATCTAAATATGATATATAAACATCTAAATCATGTGTGTGTATACACACATACGAAATTGATATCTTATGTGACTCACGTTGCATAATTCGTATGCGATGTGAAATACATAGTAATTCCTCATTGCGACTGCAACTCGTCACAGTTACCATTCAGTTGAATTTCAGTTGCAATCCAATCAAAATTTAGTCGTGGCTCGATCAGAGTCGAAGTCTGGTTAGACCGTAGTTGGATTTCGGTCGAAATCCGACTGTAGTCTAGTCGGAGAAACATCAGCGGTGATCTCTACGGGTTCAGGGGCTGGGCAATAGTGTTTATCGCTCCGACAATGTATAGGCACTCCAATGATACTGCAAACAAAACACTGTGCATTCCTTGTTACTGTGCAATCGCGTTTGATCGGATATATGTTATCTTGCACAATTCATCCATGAACACACATACACACTTTCATTTTCTACTGTACGATGGCTTGTGCAGTATAGTATAATTCTTGAATCCAAAGAGATCAGACGATAGATAATGAAGGTATATATGGGTGCTCAGAGATGAGTTGTACAGGATAAAAAAATTTTGTGTATATGTGTATAAATGTTACTATACATATAACCTTTATGAGATATATGAAACTTATACTATTTTTTTTATTGCTAGCATATTATAAAATAATTTAATATTATAAATAATTATAATTTAATATATTTTGTATATGTTTAATAAAATTTAAAAATTAATTTTAACTAAATTTTACCTAAGTTAATCAATATTTTTTTATTATAAATTATTGATAAAAAAATAGTTAACAAACTAAGCTTATAAGTGTTTAAAGCATGGAATATCTAAGTCGTGTGATTCAATTAAATCCTAAAAGTGAACTCCACGGAAAATTTTCAATCAGTCATCCAAATAAATTTGAAAGCACAATTAAATTTTAACAAATAGTTAAAAATATTACTAATAGTTTGAGTCCCATAGACATTTAATTTACATATTCAAAGCTTTTTTTTTACTAGCACTGTGTATTCGAGCTTTTAGTCTGATTAATTTTAAGGATGGCCGATTCGACCCTATAAATTTCTTTCAGGAAATTTATAATTCTCCTAAGCGAAGTCTCCATTGACCATCAGAATAAATTTAAAAATACTCATAGCTCAGCAGTCCAGCCTAACCTCCACAGTTGCATTGTCCCTTTAAAATTGTTCATTACTGAAGTCATACTCCATTTACGAAAACAAACTCCTACAATTAAAATTGCTCATATAATTTTTTTAAAATTTACCATCATATATATTCCAATAATAAGTCAAACTATAATCTTTTATATAATATCTTTCAACTTTACCACTACATTAAGCCCGAGGGCATAAAGCGGCTATACGTTCTTTTATTATTAAATGAACATAAACCATCTTTATCAAATTGGACAGCTCTACTATGCTGTCGGAGTTGGTATCAATACATTGATAAAGAAAAGTTTCCCCTTTCTTTCTTGAATTCATCATGTATGTACTCAACTAATGATTCCTATTCCTTCGACTATATCAATTCTTATCCGAGAATGTTCTTCGGCATAAACAATCTTGTAGAACACCCATGAGCTCAAATGATAAGGTAAAATTGGAGGGCAGCGGTGGAGAGTCACTAATGTGGCGGTTCCACATTTGATAAGACAAAACTACCCTTCACAGGATGGACAATTGGCTAGCACAGTACGAATTGCCACAATGAGAGCAAGTGTCATTCCAAAGCGAATCTAAACTCTTTGTCCGGGTTCAGATAGCCCACCGTTGCGTTGACCAACCATTCAAGGGGCATATTTTCCCTATGAATTTACCTCCCTTTATCATCACCGTAAGACCGACAGTGAGGGACATTGAGGGCAAACATAATCGTCTTTTGCCACAAGAATAAGACAAAACTGTTAACCAACTAGCTCTGTTATATTAGCAAGTACATAAAAATTTATCTCTAATAAATAAAAATTAATTCTAGAAGAATTTATCATTTTAAACTATCAAAGATCACTAAAAGTATACTTTCCAATTGAATTTCTAATTTATATCCCTCTTTGATAGGAACAGCTTAATGTTACGGTTCTTTTTTGATAAGGCAAAACTGCTTCAAGATGATACAATAGTCTAAGACAATGATCTAAACTCCCTCGAGAATGCTTATGATACATGAAGAAGAAGAAGAAGCATGCAGCATTGAGCATCACAATGGAAGAATCTTCGAGTTGTGCCGATTGTTTCGACCACCGAGGCCTAAGCCAAGCCCGACAGGCATGCTGTCACTCTTGCTGCTGTTATTGCAACACTTGGAGGGATCATCCTGCCCATGAGATTTCAAGTTTTTGACCTGAACATCGACACAGACATGATCCTGGCCATGTCCGTTTACTCGATGCAACTCTCCGTTCTGCAAATCCAAGTTTCTGGTCATCTGAGTCATCCCCATTGCTTCAGATGGCGGTGTCTGTTCCTGCAGCTCCACATCTTCATTGTATCCTTTGAAAAGGAAATCCGAGCAGTTCTTGCGAATTCCATGATCAAATGGGTTTCTGAACCGCCCACCAGGACCTCTAAGGTAGCCGTATCTCATAGCATTCGCCATTTCGTTGGTCGTTATGTTCCGTGAGATCTGGAAGATAAGAAATAATGTTGGTTGCAGCAAATAGCAAGTGATTTTAACAGATCCAAACATAGATATAGGTTCTCTAAGGGTTATTCAGATCGAAGAACATTTTACAGCTCATCTGCCCGCAAACCTCGACTATGGAAGAAAAATAAAAAATGGCTATGCAATTCCATAGTCATTTAAGGCATGAGGCACCCAAAAGCGCGTAGACGCTAGGTGCAAGGTAAGGTGCATGCCTTACTGAAATAAGGCGCCGAGTATAAATTTTTTATAATTCAAATGTATATAAGGAATTTCTGTTAAAATATTTCACTAACAAAATTATAATTCATAAACTATTAAATATAATGAGATAGTATCATGTGACATTTTATCTGTAATAAAAATTAAAAAATTATCATACACAATTGGTTGAGATTTATAATAAAAAATCAAAATTTAGTGGAATGAAGATTCTAAACTAATTTATAATTTGAATTAGTGAGGAATGAGACGGAATCATTAGAAACTGTGAGAGAAAAAAAAGGACAAAACCGATTAGAAAACTTATGGACTTAAACCTGTGAGGGAAAAAATATATCGTTATGACGAAACAAAAGGAGAAAAGCAATAAAGTGAGCCAAATCTAGAAGACCAATGTTGATGTTGATGTTGTACACAAGAAAAGAGTTGATGCTAATTTTTTAAGGGAGAGGAAGAGTCAAGCAGAAAGAAATAATTGAAATAAATTTGTAAGGAAGGTTGATGTTCATTTTCTAGGAGAGAGGAAGAGTCAACCTAATTAATTTAAAGGGTAATAAAGATATGAATTAGACTTAAATTTTTTATCGCTTTAATAAGATGAGAAAAACTGCACCTTAAACGTGCCTTAATCTCTCAGTAGGCGCACGCTTAAGCATGCTTCTTTAAAGTATTGCACTTGAGTCACTACCCAAGTGCAAATGGTGCTGCACCTTGGCACAAGGCAAGCATACACTTTTCACAACTATGTGCAATTCTAACGAATTCCCAAAATTATATTTCAGCTAACAACTTCATTAACCACATCAGTAAATGATTAATAAAACTGAAAACCAGTTCTGAGCAGAACCCACAAGGCAGTAACTAAGAAACTGGTGCTGATTTGCCTAAAATAATTATATTTCTTATCGTCGTGTGTAATGAAAAGGAAGTGGCAATTTACGTGGTTCAAAGATTGCCACTGTGTAGAATCCAAAAAGAAATCAGTATTCCGTGAAGGGGGGACAGAATGTAACAGCATACCTGGGATGCTTGGACAAATGTTAAAACTGCCACTCCAAAGAAAAGAAAAAGGTCCATTACTAGAAATGCTATGGCTCCGGGATGCTCCGTCATACTATGACTCAACCATCCACCAAAAGAAGGCGCAGAAGGATCCCTCACTATTCCTGCAGGATCAATAGAGTTCCTCTCAGTGAGCATGCCACTGCATCTCGTACGAAGCTTAAAAGAAGGCCTACTGTAAGAGACATACTTGTAATGGCAACAAAACCAGTAATAATCATGGCAGAAACTTCAAGAAGGAGAAACATCAAGAAGTCCCACTTATTTCTCTGCAGATTAATGATTATTAACAAATCAGAACCTCAAGATACTAGTGAAGTAGGAAAACATTTGTCTTGTATGAATAACACTATGATAGAACTCGAAAAAAGAGAAGACAAAAATGAAGAGAGGCGTGTAACCTTGCCAATACAATTAGATACCCAAGGACAATGATGATCAAACTGCTCGACACATCGATCGCAAGTGGAACAATGCTTCGCACGTACTGGCCTGACAATCTGAATATCAATTAAACCAACTAAATCAAATGCAACTGAAAAATGATAAACGAAGTCAGTTTGCCTCCAACTGATGCACACACAAAATATTTACCTTGCATGTAGCACACAGCTGGGACCAATTTCCAGCCAACAGGGCAGGGTGATTTAATTCTGTCTTTAGTAAAGGTTCCTACAAGCACAAATAGCAACGATGAATCATAGAACTGTTGGTTATCTGGTCACCAGTTTTGTTGTTAGTATTTGGGAAATAAACCATCAATATTCCTGTAATTCAATATCTCTATAGATCGTTATGGTAAAAAAAACTGAAGAAAATATCGTTTAGTTCATTAAAGCATCAATATCAGTACAAAATACTTGTGCCTTCATAGACAAAGCATTCTCAAGGGAGAATTGAGTTCATTTGTATACCAGATATTTGGAAGTCAATAATAACATCCTAGAGGCATGCCAAGGTGATAGGTAATACAACAATTTTTTTAAAAATTTATTTTAGCCATTTTATAGAAATCAGATTGCCAATTGCCTTTGCTAGTCTAAAGCATTTGGGAAATGTTTATGGATAGTAATAGAAAAAAAACTGAAGGGCCCTCTCACGATACAAAACATAAAGAGCTTTCAAAGAAGGTATAGTATCAAAGAAGAGAAAGGAATAAGAAGCCCCAGAGAGTACTAGCACTATCTAGCTTCTTTTGATTGAATTAATAAATATATGATATGATATTTTATCCAGAAAATTCTCATTATCACAAGATGCTTTCACTCAAACCATCACTTGCACATGTCATCGTCTCAGATTTGATTTTTCAAACATAATTGAGGGCATTAGATTGAAATACCATAAAATTTGTATTTATTTCCCTACACATGTATAAGTTTGTTCATCCTTGTCATTCATGTGTTAGCATAGCGAAGGATTGATCAGCGTGAAAGAAAAGGAGCACCGTGGATGCAAAACAGCATATCATGATAAGCAGTGTGTAAGAAATCGATTAGACACAGCAGTGACTGCAATTCTCTATTTAAATTGAACATCACTGTGACACACAAGGCAGTTCATACAATAGGAAACAAAAATAAATAAATTCATTTCGATAGGAAATTCTTAATTGCACATTTGAGCCTCAGAATGTTTATTTAAACTTATTCTGTCCAAGTCAGTACCACTACACTTTACAGCATAGCTATGGAAGAATTCTTACTTTAGTCAAAGATCTGTATGCTCATTGATGTCTTCTGTCTATAGTTATATCTCATTGCACCAAAGTAAATGCAACAAAAATAAGTGTCTTGGTCTCAAATATTAGGGATGCATACACCTTTTCCAGCCATTGAACCTTTTTGCAAGGTTATACCATTCTATTAAATCAGCTTGGATTACATAAAATAGAACTCTATTTAAGAGAATTTTCTTTAATATCCCCCTACCTCTAAAAAACTTCAACTCTAATTGATCGACTCACCACCATCAAAATAAATGTATTAAGAGTATTTTCATCTTGACAGATAAAGAGAAAGTTTCTAACTCTTGAATGCATAACTGAACAAAGCATGCATGTCTGGATCAAACCAAGATATAGTGAACATAGAGCTTACTGTTGATTTACTGATAATATTTTATTGTAGTCAAGAAAGTAAAGGCAAATATGAACTGGTAGATTTTGGTATTTCATCGCAATATATTAACACAAATAGGTATAGTTCAGTCACAAAGCCAAGTATGAATCTTACATCATCTCTGAGGCTTTGTACATCCCGTATGCTTCTATTGATGAAGCCAGGATCTTTCCTGATTCAAACATGTGGCAGAGGTGAGAAGCATGTAAGCCCCTGATTGTTTGGGGAAAGGAATATGCATATCTTAATTAGGTTATGGATCTGTGAAATAAAATCCAGGTCTCCAAACAAATACAAGCACATAAGTAATGGAAACTGTATATTCCTATTTTCACATAAAGCGAAGAAACATATAGAGAAAAATGTAATATAATGCTTTGTCTAGTAACTACCCATGACAGATGTTTTGATCCTAATAATTTGCATAAGAATCAGCCTCAGAAGTCTTTATTTGCAAATAACTTACTCAAAATTGTAGCTAACTTTAAAGGAATCTGATTATAAATTGGAGTTTACCTGCTACATCTATAAAACATGACTAATCCCATAGTTGCTAGGAAAACTCCTGACCAGGCAAAAGTCCCAAAGGCAGTTGTTAAGCTGAAGTCATAAGAACCTAGATTCACAGAAACAAGAGAAAATTATAAATGATTTATACATTTATATTTTTAGTTTATTTAATGGAATTTTCTGATGATATAAATAAAATATACCTGCAATAACTGATTGTATATAGGTAAACAGCATAGCAATTATCACACACCAAAGAACAGGTGCAAGTCCTAATTTTGATAGCCTACCAAGGTTACTATTTCCATAACATTGCCTGTCAAACACCCTTCTAGCATTGCCCTGAAAGCATGAAATATATGTTGGGAAACAGTTTTAGGAACTTCCAGAAAACAAGAACAGAAACACATTGAAATAGGGTGTGAGAAGAGATCAAACATTAGTGTTTATTTTGCCATGAAATCCAAAGTTTGGGTGTAAGGTTTATGCTGGACCTACAACCACATTCAACTAGTATACAGAGATAAAGCTTACAGAATGTAAACAGTCTCAATTTAAACATGTTGAAAATGTGTTAGTTCTATTCAAGGCCAAGAAGATTCAAGTTTGATTACATTAACAAAGTCAAATTTGGGTTTGATTGACTAAAATACAGTGGAACAAGTGATAATGGGTTGAACTGCATTGGGTTTTCCTTATTTTATAAAATTTATCGTAGTCTTAATATGTCCATTTTTATTTATTTAAAGCTAAAACTAGTGGCAGTCATGCACTCGGGTTTTCATAAGAAAACCTAAAACATAATCTGAGGAAAGCCTCTGGGTGAAGTTGGATGACTGGGTTTCTTCTTGACCACCTATTGTTACGAGGATGATTCCAAAGAAACTAGAATCATCTTACAAAGAAATTTGTGCAGATGTAAAACATCTGCCATCAAACAGTGGACAAACTATTTGACACACTCTTAAGAGAGAGAGAGCTAATATATTTGAAACACACAATACCTACAAGGAAAAAAGCAACTTGGCGATGTCCCTTATCCGATGCAAGCTGAGCAGGAGTTAAACCAGTGTTATCTGTGATAATCAAGTCTTCTTTCTTCCCAGCTTGAACTAGAACTGTACATGCCTCTAGATTTCCTCTTATAGCTGCCCAATGTAGCGGAGTACAACCTAATGGGAGAAAATAAACTATAAAACTAACCAAAAATTTTCAAATTATATATGTAGGAAGCAAAAGAAAGAGAGCAATGGCGCAACGGTAAAATAGCTAACGTATGACATGGACGATGTGTCATCAGTTAGAGTCATGGAAACAGTCTTTTACAAAGCAAGGTAAAGCTACGTATAACAGACCCTTCCTCAGAACCCCGCATTGGCAGAAACTTCGTGCACCAAACAGCCCTTTATATGCAGAAAGCAAAAATAAAACAAAATTACATACCCTCTTTATCCTGCCGCTCCCTGTACGCGTCTAGAAATAAAAGAAGACGTATGCAATCAGCAAATCCCTTATAAGCAGCCCTAACATGATGAACAATTGAGCATAAACATAAATTACCAGTTAGTACAAACAATTACTAGAGAACTTCGACTACAAAACTTAAACTAATTTGTCGGGCAACATAAGCTTGAAATGGTGAGGCCAGATTGTGAATTCAATGTGATAGAAAGCCTCCAAGAAAAAAAGAGAATAAATATGTAATGTCAAGTTTCCGCAAGTAGGAGAATTATTAAGTACCAATGTAAAGGGCTCCTTCCATCTTTATCAGGGATATCTGGATCAGCATTCCACCTTATGACAATATGATAGAGAAATGCAGTATGACCATACTGTGCTGCAACATGAGTGCTCTGCAGTCAAGTGGAAATGTTAAAGAGATCATATGCCAGCTTTAAACTGGAAAAGTACAATAGGCAGAACCATACATGTTTAATATGTGTGAATAAATCATGCTAATGAAGACACAAAAGAAGAATTCATTGCTGGCATAGTCATGCTTAACTTAATGTAAATTTGTTAAAATCAAGTATGTTGTAGTTAGTGAGTAATACAAAATCAAATCAGCAAATATATTCCATGTCAAACAAAGTTGTTTTGCTAATGGATAACACTGATCCAAAACAAGCATATTGTCTTCACTTAACTACTCCCATAAAAGTGTGCTGTCTGGTCATGTAACTTAATTTTCTGGTGATCTATTTTAGCTATCAACAATGTACAGAAAATGTATGATCATGCGAACAAGTGAACAACAAAAATCTATGTCTACATTTCTAATATAGTTGTATCTCAGTTTCAAGTACAAAAAAGTACAGATACAACATAAGCTGAATAGCTATATTAATTTTCAGCTAATTCATGAGAATACAGAACCTTAAATAGTCAAACTATTATTTTCTCAATTCATTCTATACAGTGGTTTTTGCACCTGCAATTCCACTTGAATGGACTGGATAAGTTTGATTCAGCTAAGTTTAATGTTCAGGACTGAGTATGAAAACCTCAAATTTATTGGTAAATAGAGTTCCTGCAGAAAGAAAGCAAACATATACAGACTGCAATTTTAATCATAACAGAGAATGCTTCAGCCTTTCATACTCTTACAGAGATTATAAAAGGAGTTGCGTAAGATGCTAAAAAAAGGTCTAAATTCTAAACCATTCTATCTGTGCTCCAATACACTTTCACGGCTGATGTGTAAGAAAATTAAAGAAGTTGCTAGACCTATACAGCACGACTCTACAGACTTCCACCTCGCCTGTAGGTATTTCTTGTTCTGAAAATTTTCAATACGGAAATAAAGTACCTAGTTTATGAAGATCTCCAATGAATGAAAAGTGAAAAGGAAATCATATTGATCATGGATCAAATTAGGAGAAACAGGTTAAGAGAACAAGATGTACAAGGAAGTTTCATTTAAACAAAAGCTCATTCATGCAAACTGCTTGAAGATTGTTCAAACATCAAACCACAGATAAGCCTATGGAAGGCCAATATAAGCTTTAGACGAACAAACATCTTGAAGTCGAGTTGTTGGACACGCTAGTAAAGAGTGATTGCTATCTGGCTGTTGAAATAGATACCCAATAATAGCTCAATTGATCAGACAAGAACCAATATGAAGTGCTGTTAACAAGCCGCAATTTTGTTCACAGTAAATTATCAGGAGAAGTAGACCTGATATCCATATAAGTCTGATACATCAATTCGAGCACCTTCCTTGAGCAATACGTCGGCGACCTGGATGTGTCCTCGCACTGCACTCCAATGGAGCGCAGTTTGCCCCGTGTTGTCAGTGGCGTTTACATCTCCTCCATGCTGATTCAAATAACAAAATGTAGCGCTTAATCAGATAGAAACTCAAAGGTCAATAAAAGCACAATAACTCCACCCCATAAGGATGACAGGGGAACAATCTATCACGGAAATTAGAGGTTAAAATAACGGAACGAAACGACCGAGAACCAGAAGAGAAAACACCCTAATTTTACCCAGGCGGAAGAGAAATACCTCGATGATGTATTGGACGGCGGCGGTGCGGTTATTGAGAGCCGCCCACTGGAGGGCATAGTACCCGGCCCCGTCCGGCTCGGAAACGGAGCACCCCTCCACCTCCACCAGCCGCTGGAGTTTCTCCAGATCGCCGTACGCAGCTGCAGTGTACACGTCGTTCCTGGAAGCCTCCTCGTCCTCTCCCGCTGGCGCTGCTCCTCCCGCGACCTCGGCCCCCTCGTCCACCACCTCGATCTCCGAAGCCATCGAACTCCCTACCGCCACCAACGGGCCCAGAAATCAACGCAATCCGTTGACCACTAGCCGCGGGACGCGGAGGAAGAAGAGAGGAAAAAGATGCTCGTTTTCGATTTGGGAGTAGAAGACGACTCCGGCGTGTACTTTTTTAGTTAAGCCCCTAAAATTCGATTCTCAAGATAAATGAACTCATTTTCTAGAAATTTAATTCCACCCCTCAGAAGTTTTAGTTTATTTTTTTTTTAAATTTTATAATTCAGCTATTAATATTATTATTTCATAGTAATAATGTGATCATCTACTAAATGTTATAATTTTTATATTTGTATTAAAATAAAAGAATTATTATTATTATTATTATTATTATCGTATCAGAAGAAATTTTTGTTTATTTTTAGCATTTGACTTAGATA
>JBAMHZ010424286.1:0-11344 GCA_037177395.1 Alpinia galanga | reverse complement strand
AAGACTTCCGAGCATCATACTATATATTCTACTTGCTATCTGGAGGGAAAAGAAAATAAATGGGGTAGTGAGTACTAGTTACTCAGTGGGTATAAGGAAGATAGTATATGAACTAAGTGTAAGGAGATCAAAGCTATACAGTCTCACAGGTAATATTAATTAATAACAGTAAGATCATAACAAAATACATATACAAACCTAATCAATTGAGTGTAGCATAATGAACAATATTACATAAAAATCAGCAACAGTACTGTTCGTAGCAACATGAACAACATATGATAGCATAGAACAAGCATGAAAATCATATCACAAGCATATGCAACAATCATAACAAATGCATTATGTCATGGTCACTACTTGCATACAACTCTAGCTCCCACTATAGCTGAGTGGCCGAGTGGGCAAAATATGACAAACTGCATGTAACTCCAGCTACCACTACATCTGAGTGGCTAAGTAAGCAGTATGATAAGTAGCTATCTAGCTATATATGATGGTCACTGTCTACACGCAATTATAGCTACCACTATCCCGAGTGACCGAGTGGGCATGACATGACAAGGCTACATACAACTCCAACTACCACTACCTTGAGTGATCGAGTGGGAAGATATAACTCACGACTCTCTCAACCACAAGGGAGAAATGGTCGACAACGTGTATGCAATGCAATGATAGACAAGAAGTAAACAATCATCTCTACATACATAATCATCTCTATACAACAGTAACACAATCATATCCAAAAGTATAAGCTGTAAACAATGTATATATAAAATAATAGATATACAGGATACTAAATAACATTGATAGCAAAAAGACTATATAGACAATAAGCAAATTATATCTAAGGTCAAGCATGTAAGTATCAAACTTAGGCATAATAAAGAGTAGAGATAAGATAATTAAACTAATAGTATAATTAGAGTTCATGCACTAAGATCAAAAGATTAAAGAGGTCAAAGGAAGAACTATCCATCAGATTTGTAGAATGTGTTATCTGCCTTCACGTTTAAGAGTTTGTCTCTAATTAGAACCCTACAATTATAGAATACAAACATAACTAAGTTCTATCATAAATTGAGTAATAAGGTCAAATCACCTTATTAATCTATTGATTAACCCATTTAATCAAATTTCTATAGATTTATTAATTAATCACATTAACTAATTCACTATAAATTGATTTATTAATCAATATATATATGTTAATTGATATTAATCAGATTATATAACTAGTTAATTAACGAAGTACTAGATTAATCATTTATCACTTAATTAGCCACTAATAAATTCCTAAATTTAATTAACAGTACTAAATCAATTAATCAAAATTAATAAAATAATAAATCTACCATTAACCCTAAATAGTTAATCAATAATTACAATTAATTAATTGATTCCTACCCACAAATAATTAACTGATTAAGAATTATCCATTATTATTAATAAATTAATATCTGTTAACCAAGAATTATCACTAATTAATCAATCCTGTCATATTAGTTAATCAATCAACTATTTAATTAATTAAACCTAATAAAATTAGATTAATCATTTTAATCAAACCTTAAGTATGTCACTAACGATGTTGTCAGTCATCGGATTCCTTTTGGGGTCGAGCAGGAGACGACGGTGAGGTCCCTGGTGGCATCAAAAAACGATGATAATGGCATTGTAAACATCACTAGAGGATAGTCGACAGTCTTCATGAATTAGTAGTGGTCACGTGCACGCATGAGGACCCCAGGGCTCACAGGACTAGCCTCGAGGGTCACAGTGTTGGCCGTTGTAGTCGCGGGGTTCGCGGCAAATAGAGGTAGGCCAATCGATGGAGTTTGGTTAGTGCGACGCGAGAGCAGGAGGCAACGATGACATCAACGAGCTGAGCTACAGGTGAAGCAGGTGGTGGATGTATCCCTCACGATGACTGATGGTGGCACATGGAGGCCAATGACGAGGGAGGAGAAGAGGGGCGGCAGCAAAGTAATAGCGGAGGAGAAAAGAGGGATCATGAGAATGGGGTGAAAAACATATATATATATATATATATATATCTTAGCTTAATTAAACCTGTTAACTCCTCAATAAACAAATAATACAAATATTCCTTATCTAAATCTATTCACCTTATCCCCATAAAATGCCCTAAAATTTTAATTTAAATCCCAAAAACATTCCTAAAAATTTCTATAAGTTATTACTTAATTAATAATTATAATTTCATCACTATTCTATATAAAATAATTAGATTGAGTTTTTTTTATTTATTTATTGATTTGTCATATTTAACAAGTATCCCGAATGAGTTTCATCCATAGGCTATCTCAAAAGGGATAAGTCTAGTGATTCTATTCTTTGATTTGTTGTAAGCGAACTCTGCCTAAGGTAGGGCCAAATTTCATTGCTTTGGCTTAGAGAGCCTACCAAACAGCTCAATAAGTTGCCCAAACTTCGATTGACTATCTCGATCTGACTATCAGTCTACAGATAATAGATGTTGTTGAAATTCAACTGGGTCCCCAATTTACTCTACAAACTCTTCCAAAATTGACTGATGAACTTTGTATCTCAATCTGAGGTGATGAAATATGGAATATTGTGAAATCGAACAATCTCTCTTAAATACAAGTGTGAAATCTGCACTGTATCCATAGTTTTTTTACAAGCCACAAAGTGCACCATTTTGGAGAACCTATCGACCACTATTAAGATAGAATCCGATGTCTACTGGGTGCGAGGCAGTCCACGTATGAAATCCATGCTGATGTCAATCCATAGAGATTCAAGAATTGGTAAGGGAGTATATAACTCAGCATTAGTGAGGATCCCCTTAGATCGCTGGCACACATGACATCTATCTACAAAGTGCGCTACACCATTGCTTAGTTTGAGATAATAGAAGTTAGACGATATGAGGGCTAATGTCTTGTCACGATCGAAGTGTCCCTCACTATGCAACTCACCCAAAATATGTTGCCTCAATGAGCAATTTGGAATACATAACTATAATCCTCGAAGTAGCACTACAAGAATAATAGTCTATTATGACATTTTTTTAATGACATTTATTTTATAATGTAGTTATAAACAATTTATAAAGACACTTATTAAAAATAATTATTATTGAAAATAAAATATCAAGTCAGATACCTTATAATGACATATTTAATAAATGTCATTATATTAATTAACCTATTGATAAATATTATATAACTTTTAAAACCTAATACCTTTCCCTAAACCTATTGACAATGACGGGGAAGATTGAGTACATCGTTGGCGCGACAGCAGCTACGATCTCATCGGCGTCTCGCTACGTCCCTACTTGGTCTGCACTCCGATCTCTGGTTCTTTTCAACTCCCTCTTCTTCATCGCTTCACGCTCTTGATTCTAACCGTCGACACACTTTCCGCGCAGGAGTCAAAGCCTTTCTCGCTGACCAAGGAATCCGAAAAGGATCTCCTGATCTCTTTCTCACGTAACTGTCCCATTCGTCGTTTATTTGTTTCAGTATTAACCCAAAACCTGCCAATCACTCGATTGACGATTGGTCTAACCTTTTAGGTTCACAAGGCGATCCAGCGATGGAATGACGTACCCAAATTCAAAGGAAATCCGGTAATACTGCACTCAATCTGAATGTTTCTGTTTTTTTTTCTTTTTTGCATTGTTTGTTGAGCACTTTCGGTTCTCGTGTTTAATCTCAGAGGATAGTTTGGCACTCTAATTATTGGTTTTCCCTGATTTATAGCGGTCTTTGGTCTGTGGCTGTTGTGCATAGAGGTTGGACTTTCTAATGTAAGTATCACACTATCTAATGTAAGTATCACACTATCTACTTTACTAGTTAATTGTTGCTCCATTCACTATGAATGTACCGGTTTGGTCCCTAACATCATGAATTATATTTATATTATTTTCTATTTTTCATGTTCCAGAAGCTGTGTGGCCATTTTTTTTTATAATGATCACAATTTTGCATTTTGTGATTCAAATTGAAGACACCTCTGCCCAAACTTCATTTCTAACTCAATTAGTTTCATCAGATGTTAATAAAGATGCAAGTGAATGTAGTGATTGATGGAGGTTTCTATAGTTATTTTGCATTGTTTAATTTATTGGCATTGTGACAAATATATGTATTTTTGCTTGTTGCAAACATTGCATGAGACAGGTATTTATATAAGGAAGTTCATTTTCATGTCTATCAATAGGCACTTACGTGTGTGTGTCTCCACTAGACACAGTTATCATGACTTGAATTCACTTGCTGTGATTTTCATAACCTAAAAACACTATGGGGATTTTTAGATGAGTTTTGCAACCGTAAAACAACCTAGTCACTTTAGGTTCTAGTGTCAAATAGCTTATTTAGTGATTCCTAAAGTGCAATTATAGATTTTTCAATGCTTGAAGGTTTCCTAATAATTGGATCCATAAACAGTCACTTCAAGTATTTTCAAATGCTACTATCGAGTACCTTTTACAATTTAAATAGGAGAATATTTCAAGATCAAGTGATGAGGTCATCTGTCAGTAGAAAATTTCATCTTATTTCCCATCTGTCTCCATGGTTCGTATTTTTAAGGTTGCATAGATGAAAACATGTTCAAAATAAACCTAATCTGGTTTATGTTATCTGATTAAATTTTTGCAAACTTATTCATGGTCCTGTGTGAGCTTAACTATTGACACGTGCAGAATGCTGATAATTTTGTAATCGATTTTTGCTGCAGGAGAAACCGAGAAATCATCTAGATATGCGCCATCGCTTGGATTCAAGAGGACAACGTGAAGGAAAAATAATTGATTACAGGTATCAATGTGCCACATATATTATACTATTCTTTATCAGTCTGCAGCAGATGCATATTAATATATCGACAACTCAATTCTTAAGCTTAATTTTTCCTGATAAGCACAAGTAATCAACTTGCTTTTTTGTAAATTCTATTCTATTTACCTTACAATGGAAGGATTTCTAGATGGAGATAATGGATCACACGTTATAAACTATAGGTTTCTTTGTGATGATTTTTATCTGGTTAACGTATTTGATATTCATTTCAAACAGAGTGAGTGAGTTAAGGGTGGTTGAACTCCTTGATGGTCTCTGTGAAAAAATGCAGGATTATACTCTGGATGAGGTAGGTTTTCTCTTCGGAGAATTTGAGTTCCATTAGTCGGTCTGCACTATTTTCACTTCTGCCTTAGAAACAGAGGAAGGGAAAATGTGTAACTATGTTCCTGCTAATGACTTCCATTTAATGTTTGCAGTTAGATTCAGGTGAACAAGTGTGGATAAAAGTAAACAGTTGGGACAGCATTGAAGGTGGTGAGTAGCTAAACTTTTCGTCAGAAACTTGTAATTCATTTATTTAACCGATTCTAAAATTCTTCTTAAGTGCAATTGAAAGAACTGGGCAATAGAGAAAAAGGCATGTTTTATTTTTTTAATGATTGGTAAAGCAACTATGACGTGTTTTATCACACGTAATTCACTCCTGTAAAATGAAGTATATGTCCATTTCCTTATTTCTAAATTTTCGGTAATATAGGTCCTACTTTCTGGTCACCAAAGAAACAAAGAATCCTCATTTCTTTTTCTTATATTCTATCTATCCTTTTGTTGGTCAAGACCAAGGCACTAAACGTACCCTATTTAGAAGACCATACCCTCATGCTAATCCCTTTGATTCTCAAGGTATTCTGATTCTATCTTATTCTTCTCTTTTTTGTTTACTGGAGGCAGATAAGCAAGCGGCACGGGCATACTCAAAACAGTTATCCTCATTTTGTGGAAGGTAGATTATGTATTATCGTCCCACTTATTGCCGTTTATCTTCCATGCTTTTTTGAGTGTTTTTATTTATCCAGGCTTGATTGTATTCAATCTTGTTTTGTTTGTTTATCTTGTTGAGCTTGCCTGAGTTTGTTTATTAAAAATCAGCTTTTACTTATATGAAGAAGAAGAAAAAAGTGCAACTGCCACATTAGCGGCTCCTCTCAGCTGTCCCTACCGAGGAGGAGGATAAATCAGGAACTCAAGTATGATAAGTGCAAAGGAGGGGGTCGGTCAATGGCTCAGAGTCATGACCTTTTCGGGAATTGATCTCTGCCCACTTAAGAGTTACCTCTGTGCACTTACCAACCGAGCCAGCCCTAGCGACTAGCTTTTACTTATATGAGCTGGCTAATGACATAGTTGTTCTAACAATTTAGTTAAATTATTGATCCAATAAATGAATCTTTTATCATTACTCATTTTTAACCTACTATAGATGATTTGAAACTTACAATTTGTAAGATTTCAAAATATACACACGCACTATATTCTTTATATCTTTGAATTAAAAACTAAAGAAATGAGTTGAGCATACTAGTCTTTGAGCATTCGTTTACGATTTTTTTTATATGAAATGAACATATATGAACTCTTATCGAGGTGAGTACTAAATTTGTTCCCTTATATTAGTTCACTTACAACCCTATTTATGAGAATCTCAATTTCTTAACATTGTTTTCGAAACAATATGGAGATTCACTGAGATGCATCTAGAATGGAACGAGTACCTCATCATGGTGCCAACAATGTTAAGCTTTCTATTTCTTAGATGATGCATTAGCTAACCTACAAAATTTAGCTCATCAGAACTGTCGATTCCTATTGACATCATACCGTAGGGAGATCCTGTTTGATTGAGTGACCTGAAGTCTTCTATTTTTTTTTTTTACATTTCAGGTTGCTGGAGGAGACAGAGGATGAGGTGAGCTGAGATTTCGTTTTGCGCCTCTCATGATTTTTGTTTTTTGTTTTCAATGTTTATTTGTCGATCTGTTTCCCACATAAAGTTAACCCAACCAAAAAGTACAGCCGATACAAGGCATATCTATTATTGTGCTATTGGTAGTGCTTCATTAACACTGACTCAAGAACATCTCCTTTTCACAGCTTGCCGAGTGGATAAAGAAAGGATCTGCGCAGTCCGGCAGTGTAAGCAAAGCCCTCTGTCAAGATCTCAGCAAGCACTGCAGCTACTCCAGGTAATTAGCATCCCTGTGGTGAATCTCCTGTTGGCTATCTCTGCCATTAGAACTCGTAGCTTGCATTTCCGGTGCATGATCATAGACATCCATAGCCGTAGAAAGCTACTACTTTAAAACATTCCTTTATCTGTGTGCCATAGCTCGTCGCCTTTGAGTGCAAGGCCTCTGTTTCGTCCTGGTCAAGGCCATGAGACGAGTGCGGTTGATGTGAAGTTGATTAGCACAGCAGTGTGATGCTTTCGATCTAGTAGCATTTTACCAGTCCTAAAACTTTTAGATGAGGTATTTGAAACTTAGTGGAGAGACAAGCTAGGTCCTTAAACTAATAGTGGGTTCATGAATAGGTTGAGTTATCGAAAGTTTTGCTGAAAGAACTTTCAATCTAGTGACATTTTACCACTTTCTTTCGATGGCACATTTGAAACCTTGATCATTAAATAAGTATGGCCCCTAAAATAGTGAGTGTATGTATACGAAAATCGTAAAACTTTAATGATACATTTGAAATTGTTCACGAGACAAGTATGGTTCTTCAAATGGTTGGTTCATGTAAACTAGGGCTCAAGCGAAGGTACTTTCAATATAGTTGCATTTTACCATTTACCAATCCTTCCAGAACTTTCGTCGACAAGTATATTCACTATTCCTGGTTTCATGCAAATAACCACATATTCTGTATCTGTTATTATAAGTCAGGAGACACTCCCTTCAGGTTCACTTTCTAATCTTCTCAGGTTGATTTTTTTAGAAGGGTTTAAAAATTAGTTCATTATTTTTCTAGAAGGATTCAAAAATTAATCTATTATTTTTAAAAGGATTCAAAAATAGACAATGTAATAGTGCCTTTTTTTTTTTTTAAAGCTCTGTATTAAGCCGATGCTTGGTTGCAGTGGTTCCTCGGCGATGGATGACAGAGAGCTGTAGAGGAAGATAAAACGATAACCAAGATTCTTTTTAGGAGATATCACAGACATTTGAATTGAAAAGTCGATGTGGAGACAAACCAGCTTATCATTTTTGTTCGATTTGAAGGTGAGGATGCATTCAAAGCCAATCTCTAACTTGATATGATCCAAATATATATAAATATATATAAAATCTTATTTAATTTCAATTTGAACTTGTTTGGAACTCGACTATTTATTCACTTAAGCTCTTTACAATTGTTTCTAAGATAAAATTGTTTTAAAAAATGACTATTAATCCTTATTATTAGTATTATTATTATTTGGCATTTAATATTTAGACCTTCATGATCGTCGGGATAAATAAAAATATTAAGTGGACGAATTAAAACTTTAGCATTTTAAAATTTGTTATTTGGAGAAAAAAAATTCCGTTATTCACAGTTAAAAATGAAATTGAAAATATTCTAAAGATGGTATGAACATGTATCTCTCCATTGTAGTTCATAGAATGGAATTGAATTGAGCCCCAAGAGTTGCTTGGATGACCAGTGTAATCGTGTTAAAATTCGAAAGGGCAAAAGGTCGATTTTTAAATTTCACTGTCAGGCTATCAATGAATTTGTATTTTTGCACTGGCCGTTTTGAGTTTCTGATTTATTCTCCTCCACATGTAGGAGCAACGGTGGAGAATGCTAATGTGACAGTTTTATATATTTTTTTTAATTTTATAGAATGGAATTGAATTATTTTAAATAATGATTTATTTTATATTAAGTAGATAGCATTATCCTAATTTACTTATCAGAGTACATGAAATTTCATTACTCGGAGAACAAAACAAAATAAAGATAGATGCTTTTTTATAGAATAAAAATAAAATAAATATAACTAACCCTTCAAATAAAAAAATTGATATAATCATAAAAAAGCAATTCCATGAGAATTTATTATTTTCAATCTATTTTTATCATCAAATATAAAAATAACTATTCAGATATCTTTTTATGCGCCAAATGTCCCATTAAAAAACAAAAATTCTAATAAACTCTGCAACTAAATTTCACCGTGATGCAAAGCATAAAGTTTAACAATCCATGCGACACAAACAAGCTGCGCGACGTGTTCAAACCGATCGATAAGTTGTAGCTTACAAAAACAAAAAAACAAAAAAAAACAAAACAGAGGGCAAGGAAGAACTAGCTTAATGACCATAACAACTGCTGGACCAAATTGATATTCATATAGCAGCTTCAATCTCATCAGGAGACACAGCCGCTCCATTTGGCTTGTCATTTGCATGGATTTGAGAAGAAACCTCGTCGATAGCCAAGTTAAGTTCTTCAATCTTTTGTGTCAGCACCTTCCTGGTTTTCTGTAATCAACATACAATATAGAATAAATCTGGGCTAAACATACAGTAAATGGCACGAAAGCATAGGTTCTTCATCAGGATATGGAAACTGTAAGTAATATGAACTTGCTAATTCAGTATAGAACTAGACACACAATTTGCTAGAAGATCCCTCTGCTGTTTATTAAGAACATTTAGACCTGAGATTGAAGTCCCATCTACTTTAGAAAACTCCTGATTATGTGTTCAATGACTAGTTAAGTCAATTACTCAATATAGAATAGATGTGATGAATCCAAATTCACCTTTTTGTTGCCAAGGTTTGAGTCACTGGCAGGGATAAAATAGTATCGATGCAGTGTCGGTCAACACATGGAATCAGTAGCACCCATGAGAGTAGGGGAGTGGAGCCAAAGAGCAGCAGGAGACGTTGAAGGGTGAGAAAAAAAGGCTTACAATTTACCTCATTGAATCTTCCCTAGCCGGCAATCATGGTTTTGGGAAAACCCTTGCAAATCAATCTAATTGTTCTGCTCACGAATTTACTTACTCACTTCTGATTGCATCCAGAACTGCAGAAGGCACTTCTTCTCGCATTCGGAAGGGCGGCCACGGTGAGGGCCCGGCCTTGCGGATGCTCGATTCAGAAGCTGCGTCGCCGCCCTGCTGCAGCCAGGCCGCCCTGCCGCGGCTAGCATGCCTCGCCGCAAAGCCATGGCTAGCTGCCCTTGCCGCAAAGCCGCAGCCAACCTGCTGTTGTCGTCGCCTCATGGTGAAAGGAAAAGAGAGCAGACCTAGCCGGCGCGCGAGGGGAAGATACGGAGAAGAAATAAAAAAAGGAACAATGAGAGAGGAGAAAACTAAATTTATTAATTAGAGAATAAATCGATTTCTAATTAGACTGATTTAAAAATGATCATCAAATTATATTCAGTTTCTAATTAAATAAAATATATTTATTAACTTGTAAAGTAAATAAATATAGTTGTTAAATTTATTTGTTAACTTAGCTTAGTTTAGTTTTTATTTGTTTTTAATTTTTCTTACTTTTAAATTAATTTTAATAGAGATAAAATTTAAGAGTAACACAAGAAAACTTAAGTTATTCAAGAAATATTATTATTATTTAATAAAAACATATATTTTATTGTCATTGTAAAAACACTAATTAATTATAGATTAATTTCAAAATTGATCTCTAATCGGTCTCTAAATTAGAGACCGATTTGAGATCGCTCTCTAATTTAGAGACCGATTATAGAATCAGTCTATAATTTAGAGATCAATTTGAGATCGATCTCTAAATTATAGACCAATTTTTTAAAATCGGTCTATAAAATAATACTATCTCAATCAAAATAAAGTCTATTAAATGATGAGTACCTTTTGTTGATAGATTTTTTTTTCAAGGAATTTGTAATTTAGCATATCCAAATTATGAATAATACATCATATCTAAAAGGCTCAATTTTTTCCCTCAATGCTAAATTTTACTTTAGTTTTTAGTATGTTGGGCGACATATCATTTTAATGTTTTTATCAATTATAGATGAGTATGGAAAGAGATTTTTTATTTTAAAGAGAATTTATAATTTAGTTGATCCAAATTGTGAAGAATATACCATGTCTAAAGGTGCCAATTTTTTCTCTCAATGTTAAATTTTACTTTAGTTTTTAGTATGTTAGGAGACATATGATTTTAATATCTTTATCAATTAGGATGATCATGATACAAATTAACAAATTACTATTGAGGACACTACTACTAATCTTGTATTAAATGAGAAGCTGTTTGATGATGTATTAGTTAGTCTTTAAAATTAAATATTTTGCCTGGTAAAATATGTTGTCTTATTTTTCTATCTTTTTTTTTGTAATTGCAGATTGTAACAAGGATAACAAATAGAAATATCTAGTTGATGAAAATAAATCAACAGCTCCGACAGTTGAAGCATTGAGATAATCAATATCAAACTATGCTAAAATATCAAAGAATGAAATATCATCTCTTACTATTAGTGAAATGTTTAG
>JBAMHZ010424266.1:0-11346 GCA_037177395.1 Alpinia galanga | reverse complement strand
AAACGAAGAAGTTTGTTCCGTTGATCTAGTTCGGAAAAAAAAATAAAAAATTATATACCTTTTTTCTTCTTAAAAAACTAAAAAGAAATAAAAAGAAAAAGAATGGTAGAAATTGTGAAGAAAATGCACGAGCAAAGTCAGTCTTCTTCTAAATTTCAACAAATCAAAGTCAAAAGTCCAAGTTCAAAAAAAAACACAAAAAAAGGAGGTCCAATTTTTAAAATAATAAATGCATCATTGTCCACAAACTAGTGCCTTCCTCGAAGGGAATGACTAATTGATAATTACAATCTTTTTTCTTCTTCTTTCTGTTTTCAATTATTTTTCAGAAAATATTTTTGTTTTTGAAATTTTAATAATTAAATATTTATTATTTAATTTTTCTTGCACTGTTCAGCTCTATTAAATTCAAAGGCATATAAGTTAATCGTCTTGTAAATATGTTTTTTATTGTTTATTAACAAGCTAACAAAATCGCTTGATCACAAACTCACCATTGATCGCGATCGATCGAGTTATGAGTATTGTTAATTTTTGTCTCTTTTTTTTTATTCGACTATTTGATTGGATAGACACATGCTCTCTTTCTATAGAAATTTGACCTAACATTATTGTGGATTAATTCAGTTAGGAAATTCCAACATTTGTTTTTCTAGTGTTTACTTTGATGGGAGAGTGTCAAGAGAAGGATCAATGAGAGCACCGAGCTCTCATTTTAGGCTTTACGAGGGCTGAACTGAGAAAGCTCAAAAGTTAACTTTCAAACTGGCTTGATTGGTAAGTGTAAAGAGATAATTTTTAAGTGGGTAGAAATTAATTCTTAGGAAAATTACAACTTTGGGTCATCGACCAATCCTCTCCTTTGTACTTATCATATTTAAGTTCCTGATTTATCTTTCTCCTCAATAGGGGCAATTGAGGGGGCCACTAATATGGCTGTTCCAATTTTTTAGAAAGCTCAAAAGTTGATAATAAATGAGAGAGCAATTAAAAAAAAAAAAGAGGACAAAATTCAAATTGACCTTTTAACTCTCCCTTCCCTTCTCTTCTCTTTCTTTTCTATTCTTAGATCTCTTTCATTATATTTTTTATGGGCCGAATCTACTATCTATGCTTATTTCTTGGCCCAATATCTGGGCCTGGAAAGTTGTTTTGTAATAGACTATGGGCTAAACCCAATATTTTGGTCGTGGCCCGCTATTTGATTGATGCTCTATCCGCTCGGCTCCTCGCATACACTCTCCCAATCCATGGCGGACTCGGAGCTGGGGAGGTGATCCAATCCTTCTTCTTCCTCCGCCTCGTCGGCCATGGAGCTCGCCGCTTCGACCTCTCTCCGTTTCTCTCCCCTTCCTCAAGCCCTTTCTCGGTCAAGATCACTCTCCTCCTCCATCCCCTGCAAATCTTCCATCCCTCGCAACTCCACCAACACACCGCAAGAGGACCCCGAGGAGGAAGCTAAGAAGCATTGCTCCCGGTTGGTTCAGGTCTCTGCGACCCTCACCGTGATTGCCGCCTCGCTTTACCCGCCTCCTGCTGATGCTAGAGTTGCAGAGAAAAAGTCTAGGACGAAGCGCCAGGCCGAGGCCCTCTCCCCTGAGGAGATCGGGCAGTGGTCCCGCGGCCTTCCAACGGTCGGAGAACGCATCCCGTACACGGAAATTTTGAACTTTAAGGAGAAGGGGAAGCTCCTGCACGTTGTGAAGCCACCTTCGGTCAGCCTGAGGCAGTGGCCGCAAGCGGTGCTCATTGTGCTTGATGATTCGAGGGTTCTTCGGACGGTTCTGCCGACGGCGGAGAGGGATGAGAGGTTTTGGGAGTCGTGGGATCGGTTAAAGTTGGATTCTTTTTGCGTCAATGCTTATACCCCTCCCGTCCGAAAGCCTGAGCTCCCCACCTCCTACTTGGGATGGTTGGCCAAGGTTCCTGATTATTTTAGATCGACCGCAAAGCCGAAGCCCAAGTCTAAGCGTTCGTTGGAACTTGAGAATGCCAGGAAGGAACTGGCTGAAAAGCGGAGGGCCGAGTTGGCCAGAGTGAGGCAGGAGAGAGAGGCCATGGACAAGGCTGTTAAAGCGTACAAAAAGGCCGAGGAAAGAAAAAGAAGGCTGGAAATTAAGAAGGCCAAGTACGAGGAATCGCTTCGCCAGGCAAGGGAGAATTATCAGCAGATGGCATATATGTGGGCTACTATGGCAAGGGACAAGAATGTCGCCACTGCTGCTGGTTTCTTTATATTTTTCATCTTCTATAGGACTGTTGTGCTTAACTATAGGAAGCAACAGCAGGACTATGAAGATAGGCTGAAGATTGAGAAGGCTGAGGCAGAGGAACGGAAGAAGATGAGGGAGCTGGAGAGAGAAATGGCTGGACTTGAGGGACCAGGGGAAGACGAGAACGAAGAGAAGGGAGGTGAGCAGAACCCTTACATGAAGATGGCAATGCAGTTTATGCGATCAGGTGCTCGGGTGAGGCGAGCACACAACAAGCTGCCACAGTACATGGAGAAGGGAGTTGATATCAAGTTTAGTGATGTTGCTGGTCTTGGGAAGATAAAGTTGGAACTTGAGGAGATTGTCAAATTCTTCACACTGGGGGAAGTTTATAGGAGAAGAGGAGTCAAAATTCCAGGCAAGTGGCCTCATACCCTCTTTAGATTGTTTTTCATTCTCCTTTTAATTCTGGATGTTATCTTATCATTAGTAACTTCCTTAACAATGTGAATGGACCTTGAGAAATTCAATATGAAATTTGCCGGATATCTCTTTTTTTTTCTTTTCTCGAGGAGCCCCAAAGATTGATTTCACTAGAAGCATTCTACTACATATTTTTCAGACATTGTTATTACTTTTTGAGTGTTTTATAAACTGACCTATGTGGCAACATATACATATGCAATGAAGGACCCCATTCATATCCATTTCTGATCCCAATGTGAGGTAATACAGTCTAGGTAACCAATATGTGGTCTTGGCAGTTCAATTTTCAGTCTAGTCAGGCCATCATGCAAGAGTCATATATGGCAAAGTCCTTGGATAAGCCCAAATTAAATTAAAAAGGGCAGCCTGATGCACGAAGCCCCGCTATGCGGGGTCCTGAGAAAGAGTCTATTCTATACAATCTTACCTTGCTTTGTAGGAAGTTGCTTTCAGGACTCAAACTCATGACCTTTAGGTCACAAGGCAGTATAAAAATACAATCACATAAAAATAGTTTGGTCCAAGGTTTAAAAAAAATCATTTACGAATCACATAAATTTATATGAATAAAAAAGACATGTATATAATATTTATTAATTAGATTTTTTTTTGTGCGCAATGCTACTCCACACTTGCGACTTTTAGCCCCTAATTACTACAAATTGTCACCAGATCGTGATTTTGGCAAGTCTATGATTGGAAAAATTGACTTTAGCTATCTCATGCATTTTCTCCTCTATGAATTTCATGTGAGTCATTTGCATGACTCCTAGGGCACCTTCCTCTGCTGTTTTCCCTGACTTAATTCCTTGTCAATTCCACATATGCCTTCTAGTCAAAAACTCAGTTCCATTTATGATGTCTTTCTATGCTTTCCCTTCTTGATTTTGATTATCGAAAATGTAAATTTGTCTTCATTCATGTCAAACGAAACAACTTTGAGGAGGAAGAAGAGGAGAAAGAAGAAGAGGAGTGGAACTAACTCTTTTGTTTGTGCCTGTATTGATGCCATTTCTCATCTCGGTGCGGGAGGAGAATGAAAACACATTCAATTAAAATCCATATTGAGGATTGAGGTAGTAGGCCTTTGTATGTAAAGGTTTATGAAGTTGTGAATCCCATCTAGTCTGTCTATATCTTTTCTTAATGCCGTTAAAGTTATTTGCAATTTGCTCCTTGGTTTTATCCATTACTTCATAAACATAGCCCATAGTTGGTTTCATATCACCATTCACTAGACGAAACACTTTCACTGGTGGAGTCACACACTTCAAACAAAACTTCATCAATTTTCAAAATCGCGAGTGACACCTTGTAGTTTCTTCCCTGCTAATCTTCTTGCAAACAAACTTGTAACCAATGATTTAGAAGCAAACATGGATCTAACTGTGGTTTTCATCTCTGACATTGTTTTTAATATCAAGTATGCTGTAGCAAATCTAGTGATTGTAGATCTCACCAATTCACTTCCCTTAGCAAATCTTCTGCGTATATCGATGACTAAAGTATGTTGATAGACAAAGACTATGATCCTATTTACAATAGCTATAGTATCATAAGAAACAAGAATCTCCAACTTCAGCAAGAATCAAACCTAAGCAGTGTGTGACACAAGGTGACGAGAACAACTTCATCCTTTTCTTGCTTCTAATAAGCCATCTAAATGCCTAGTAGTTAAATGCACTATGCCTTGATGCTGGACTTCGAACAGTCAGTTCTTGGCACACAGCCATTAACAAGAAAAAGAATTATGAACCAAACCTAAATTTTAATAGTCTCCTGAGTTTTCATCCTGTCAGAGAATCAGAACCTAACTGATTTGAATCAAATTGTCTGATTCAGCCTGCCAATTCAAATCACTGGGGATGTGAATTTTAATGAACCAGACAATTCGAATCGTGAATTGTCTGATTATGAAAGCCACATATGCAATGGTTCCGTTATCAATTTTATGCACTCTTTTAAACCTCGTCTTCCTCCTTTACAAGTGTTGCACTGACACATTAGTTTGCGTGCAAGGCATTCAATATGAAGCATGGTATAACATTTCTCTTCATTCTGCTTTTTTGTAGGGGGTATACTTTTGTGTGGACCTCCTGGGGTGGGTAAAACTTTATTGGCAAAGGCTGTTGCTGGTGAGGCAGGTGTTAATTTTTTTTCAATTTCAGCTTCACAATTTGTGGAAATATATGTTGGTGTTGGTGCATCCCGTGTGCGTGCACTTTACCAAGAAGCAAAAGACAATGTAAGACCTATTGAGTTGCTTTTATCCTCTTTCCTCAAAATTTCATTTAACACCACATATTAAGTAGTGAATGATGGTTCTTGCATTTTTGTAGCATTTTTTATTTACTATTTATGTGTTAAGTTACTCTATATTTGTATTATTTCTTCTATGCCCATTATGAAAATTCAAATCTGCTGTTGGCCTTTAAAAATTTTGCCTTTATTTTTGCTAGGCTCCTTCTGTTGTGTTTATTGATGAGATAGATGCGGTTGGAAGAGAACGTGGCCTTATCAAGGGCTCTGGTGGGCAAGAACGTGATGCCACTCTTAATCAGGTAAAGAAGAAAAAATGAACTACTTCATTATGCTTGCATCTTAGCATTAGTATATTTGATTTGTCTACTTTGAACCAGCTTCTTGTATGCTTGGACGGCTTTGAAGGACGTGGCGATGTAATCACGATAGCCGCAACAAACAGACCTGATATCCTTGATCCAGCTCTTGTGAGACCAGGACGATTTGATAGAAAAATTTTCATACCCAAGCCTAGTCTAATTGGTCGTGTTGAGATTCTGAAGGTACATTTATTATGTTAAGTGATTTGGCAGTGAACACTTATAATGATTCCCTGTTGAGTTTAAGATATGCAAAATGACCTGTTTTCAGTTCGCATTAGTAGTTTCTTCTGTTTAATGCTTTTTTATCTGTTAGTTGCATTAAAATAAGATTGTCACCTGCTATGCATCTTATGGAAATTCTTGATTCTCTCTTTTCTGTGTTTGTTCAAGTCAAAAAGCCGGAGCCTCTAGAAAGCTGTTAAAAATAAGGTAGTATTTGGTTTGTCAGTTATATTTCTTCTGTAAGTGCAGTTCTTGTCTATCTTGTTGCATTATCCTGTGAATGACTTTGCTTATATTGTCATTATTGCTGATTATGTTTGTTTTTTCATAATTTTGACCTTGTAGCTTTGTGCTTGAATGGTTACTTAGGTTTTATGCTCTGCTAAAGTCCTGAAATTTCTTTTGCTTATCATGGTTGAAATCATATGCTGAGCTAGATGTCGATTTTTTTTTTTAAATAAAATTGAATATCAAACACACAACATCCTATTTGCAATCCTATTGTGTTTTGTATTTTTTTTTATTGTTTTCAGGTTCATGCACGTAAGAAGCCTATGGCTGATGATGTGGATTATTTAGCTGTTGCTAGTGTGACTGATGGGATGGTTGGTGCTGAGCTAGCAAACATTATCGAAATTGCAGCCATTAATATGATGCGTGATGGAAGATCTGAGGTAATTTAGTAATTGATTTTTTTAACAGGAGGGAGGTTGTAAGTTTGATTTGAAGACACAACCTCCCCAGCCATTTTGGCTGTTGCTAGTGTGACTGATCATTCACAGCTTCCATAAGACTTTCCATAATAACATGTAACAAGCCATGTTGAGTCATTTCGTAGGATCTTTTTCTCTTGACTGATCATTCAAAGCTTCCTCCACTTTCCTAAGACTCTCTTTTAAAGCTGGACTTTTTTCCTATCCTGTTTTACCACCAGTATTGCTGATTTATATGCTGACATGGATAATGGGTGAGTTGGGGCAACTTTCCCTAACAGATTATGCCTTATAATTTGCTTTTTCACATCATTTTAAATTAATCTGAGATGATTTTCTATTTATATGCTCATCCTTTGTTATCTTGTCTATCAATAATGCTTTAAAATCTCAATCTGTATCGAATTTTCGGTCCATGATCGGAATGATGCAGTTTCAGAAACAGATCGTGTTATGCTGATACGTTTTAGTACTTTTTAAATATAAAATATATTACTTAAAAATAAAAATCTTAATTTAAACATAAAAAATTTAAAAAAAAAGAAAAAGAAAAGGGAAAAGGTGCGACCTCCGTGGGATCACAGAGGCACTATGATCCCGACGCAACCCCGTAGAGGCGCCGCAGTCCTGCTGCGACCTCATACCAATGCGAGTGGCTAGCGAAACGATAAATTTCACCCATACCGCCCGGCATAAGTCGAGATTTTAAATTATGCTGTTAATATGATAAAGCAACATTGCCTGGATTTCATGTTTTGATTATTTCAATGATTCAATCTCTCTTATCACTGAGAATTACTGATTCCAATTGGATAACCTTCTAGATAACATGTGCGTCAGTAACTGCACATAACTGGCCTAGATTTGATTTTCTCCATGTTGCTATTTTAGTTGGTATGTTTTGTCCTATTTCATGTTTTTTTAACTGTCTTAGATAACAACTGATGACTTGTTACAAGCTGCACAAATAGAAGAAAGGGGAATGCTTGATAGGAAGGATAGGAGTCCAGAGACGTGGAAACGGATAGCTATCAATGAAGCATCTATGGCTGTTGTAGCTGTCAACTTTCCCGACTTAAAAGACATTGAGTTTGTATAATCCTCTCTCTCTCTCCATAAGTCTCGTGCAATTTATTTCTTATTTAGCTTGTCAGAATCTCTTCTTAATGAATTTTTTTACTTTGCCAGCAATTATTGGCTTTTGTCCTGGTCAACTCTCTTGGTTTAGATGAACAAGAGTTTCTTAAAGATTTTTATTCAACAATTTGATATGCTTTATTCAGTATCTTCATATCAAGAACGATCTCATGCACAAGGTTCATGCAGAATATTTTATTCAACTGTATAATAACTTTCTATATGGACGAGCTGCTGATTGGGGGTTTTAATTTTCCTTTTTCTAAAACAATTTTCAATATCTCAATTTATGAATTAGATTTTTGTTGGGTTGACCATGCTTTGTTCCATTTTCTGATGAGTTCATGCTGCAAGTAGAGTTATCCTTACGATGATTCTTATGAACTCTTATTGATTGGTGTTCAACAACTCAGAGTGCAGCTAATGTGTTCTTTTTCTTTATGTAATTTGTTCCTCAATGGAATTTACATGTGCCTTGATATGTAGAATTGTAAGATTCACTAATGATAAGGGAGTATGGACTTGGTAACTTCAATCACATCAAACCTCAGTTTTTTTGCTGCCAATTTTATTGCTTTTAGTTTAATCAGACCACGGATTTTATCTCCATTTGGATATGATGAAGCTTAGTCAGCCCTCAAAATTTTGTCTCTTATACCAATATAGGGCTCACCATTACAGAATTTGATTTTGAAATCAAAGCGTTCACATGCATTCTTGATGAAATTGTCATCTCATCACTGAAAATTCAATATTTTTCTTGATGGAATTTTTTTTCTTTCACATGTTACTGATGAGGGGACTCAGGTCCTTTAAACTGAATAAAATAGAAGTCATGCTGATATCAAATGACATGCTAAGACAAGTCCTTTTTGTAATATTAACATTTGGATATGATGAAGCTTAGTCAGCCCTGACAATTTTGTCTCTTATACCAAGATAGGGCTCATCATTGCTGAATTTGATTTTGAAATCAAAGCGCTCACATGCATTCTTGATGAAATTGTCATCTCATCACTGAAAATTCAATATTTTTCTTGATGATTTTTTTTTTCTTTCACATGTTACTGATGAGGGGACTCAGATCCTTTAAACTGAATAAAATAGAAGTCATGCTGATATCAAATGACATGCTGAGACAAGTCCTTTTCGTAATATTACACCTCATTGAAATGCTTTGGATGCTGTCATTGAGCAACATCTAACTTAGGTGCATGATAGGTTCTTATTAATCATAATTCTAGTTTATATTGACCTCTTGCCCATTGGCTTTCTCTTTTCACATGATTTTGTGATGCATAATGACTTTCAAGGAGCAACTATGATTCATTTTTTTAGAATATGCATTTTGTGGAGTCTTAGTGAGATGATTTAAAGCTTATTTCTTCTTTCAGATAACTATTGCACCTCGTGCTGGCAGAGAATTAGGCTATGTGCGAGCCAAAATGGATTACTTGAAATTCACAACAGAAATGCTTAGGTAGATTATGCTATTTGTAAATAGAACCTTTTCTTTCTAAATGTATCAAATATCTAAGATGTGCAATATGTAGGGCCTTAGTATTTCTTTTCCTGCTTTTCCATTTTGTCCTTATTATGGAAAATGACTTTGAATTTTATACTTATGCTTGATGTAACAGCCGACAATCTCTACTTGATCATATTACTGTTCAATTAGCACCTCGTGCTGCCGATGAAATCTGGTATGGTGAGGATCAGGTAAATCTTTGATACTAGGTTTAGTTGGTTATCATTGCTAACTGTGAACATCTTCAATGTGTTTAATATACTGCCGTGTTGCCTGCATTTTGATGATTTATTCCTTAATGTTGAGAACCATTCTGACTCAAACATAATGCAACATCATTGCAGCTGAGTACAATTTGGGCAGCAACAGCAAACAATGCCAGGTCAGCTGCCCGTCGCTTTGTTCTTGGTGGCCTTTCAGAAAAATATTATGGACTTTCTTACTTCTGGGTTGCTGATCGTATCAATGTATATCTTTATACTAAGTGAAATTGGAAGACTACTACCCAGAAAAGTCTTATGACTGACAATTTTACTTGCAACAGGAAATTGATCTGGAGGCACTGAGGGTACTGCACAATTGTTACGATAGAGCAAAAGAGGTGTTTCTTTTGTTTTTGAGCTCTATTTTTCAATAAGTTCCATTTATATGGGTGAAAGTTGCAGTTTCCTAACCAATACTTTGCAGATACTGCGGCAGAATAGGGAGTTGATGGATGTGTTAACTGATCGATTAGTTGAGAAGAAAAGTGTCACCAAAAAGGAGTTCTTTAACATTGTGGAGGAATATGGTCATCTTGAGCCTATGCCAGAAAATATTGTTGATATAAGGAAGGCCAAGCTCTCGCAGTTTCAAGAATTGATGATGGCTGGAAATGGTTCAACTCATGGAAGTGTTGGGTGATATTCCAGAGTACCAGTATTACTTCATGTCATTCAAACAAACAACTACATTCTCCTCGTGAATCCAAGGTAATTCCTATTTTATTATTGTTTTACATCTGAAGCAACCATTTCTTGTAATCGAGAAATTTATGCAATATTCTATTACCTTGGTACATTAAGCAGTTATTCATCTCACGCAAGGTTCTCTACTATGAATTTTTGCACTGTGCATTCATTTAAATATTTATCAAAGTGAAGTCATCACATGTACAAAATGGTCAAACAGGAGAGGAATTTCTCGAGTATGGTGTGATTGTTCTGTCCTTAGGATAGTCAAAGAATTTTATGACTAGTATGTTTTATCATACTTTAAAGGGCATTTTGGTGCAATGGTAAAATTGTTACAGTTTGATTTTGAGGTCACAAGTTCGAATCGCAGAAATAGTCTTTTGCAATGCATACAATAAATCCAATGTGATCCGATCCTTCTCCGGTAATACGGATAGAATCAGACACATGAGACCCAGAAGGAATCAAAAACTTAGCAACTCGGGAAGTTGAGAGTCGCAGGAGTCAGGAACTTGACAACTTGAGAAGTCGAGAGTAGGAGTTAGGAGATCAACAACTCGGGAAGTCGGGAATCGGGAACTTGACAACTTGGAAAGTCGGAAGCTTGGGAGCTCGGGAGTCGGGGGCTAGAGGAGTTGGGAGATAAAAAGCCAGGAGCGGGAGATGTCGGGAGCAGGAGAGGTTTGGAGCAGCCGAAGTTAGGAGCCCTGGAGTCGAGAACCCGAGGACCACATATAAGATACTTCTCATCAACTGTCACATCCGGTCTCCTAACAGCCTCACCTAATGATAGTCCTGGAACATGTGATAAGCTAAGTGGAGACTGTCCCCTAATAGCCCGTCAAAGGGCACAACTAGTAGATGACCCCGGTCGGTGAGGTGAAGTCGAGCTCCTATATAAGGGTTGGCTGAGGTAAAGAGAAGGGCTCTCTCTGGTACATCTTTTGTCTACTAGCTCTATTTTTTATCATCTTACATCTTCTCCTGTCTGACTTAAGCATTGAAGAGGGGTTACTAGAGCACCAGTGCCCTCTGACCCGTGTTACAGTGGACAAAAATTTGCTACGGTGAGGAGCATCATCTCTACGAACTAGCTCTCCAAGAGGACTTAGCGAAAGGGGCTACTTCCTTACCGTATCATTTAGCGCCGTCTGTGGGAATATTTGAGCGAGACATAGATGATGTGATCACACAAGGTTCATTCTTCAGCCTCCGTCTCAGAGGAGGGTCCCATAACATTATCTCGTAGCCAGTTGGCTGCAATAGTGCAAAAAGCTATGGAGGATACTTTGGCTTAAGGAAGTGGGAGGGCCAGCCGTCCCTCCTCTAATCCGCTAGAGCAAGCAGATACCCTTCATGACACAGGGGAGACATTGTCTTCCTCTAGGAATGACGAAGGAAGGATGTACCAGAGGGGAGAACAATCGGCGAGAGGGCAGATCCCTATCCACACCATTCCCTCTTATACAT
>JBAMHZ010424237.1:0-11348 GCA_037177395.1 Alpinia galanga | reverse complement strand
AAGTAAAAATGATATACACAAATATTATACAATGTGAGTAAAGAAAATTTTACAATACGAAGAATCTCTTGCTTGAAGGCGCTTACGGTAGTTTAGATGACTTGAGGTCTGGAAAGCAACAGTAATTCCCCTCCAAGTTTACCAAGAACCAACAACTTCATCTTCCTACGAAGCCTCCTTATATAGACTTCAACCTGGGCTATTTTCTACCTACCAATCGACTGACATTACCCACCAATCGACCGGCTCGTATCCGTTGTGAGACAATGACTTTTCAACTGATGAATCCACATTGGATAAGTAGCACCAGTCGACTGGTGTCCATCACTAGTCGACTGTCGCACATCCAGTCGACTAACCAGTTGACTATCAGAGTTTCTGTGCTCTGGCCACAATTCACTAGTCGACTGATGTTTACTAGTCGATTGCTAGAGCATTACAAGCACAAGCACTAGTCGAGTCCAACTCAAATGGCCTCCACCAGTCGACTGACCAACCATACCAATCAACTGGTAAACCTCACACTCCCAAGTGTGATCCCTTTACACTTGTAACTTACCTTAGCCTAAACCTCAGTATTTAAGCCACTTCCATCAGCCTCACACCTCCATGCACTAACCTTTAAATGCTTCCATCGACCTAGCCATGCTAAGTGCTAAGAGCTCATGCCTCTAGGACTTCACTACCCCTCAATCTAGGCCTTAGCCTTCTAGTCACTTCCTTCAACCTCATGCCTCAGCGATGCCCCGAGCTCATACTTGTCATCCTTTGCGTTAGCCTTCAAGTGCTTCCATCAGCTTAATCATGCTATCAGGTGTCTACTGCCAAGAATCATGTTTTTGGACTTTCTCTTGCAAAGTTACAACTTGGACTTTCCTTACCAACCCATGTTGGACTTTCCTTACCAAGTTACAACTTGGACTTTCCTTGCCAAATTATATTGGACTTTTCCCTTTGCCAACTCCATGTTGGACTTGCCAAGTATCTATACTTGAACTTCTCAACTCTATATTCGACTTTCTCTTTTGACACATATGGTCAAACCATATTGTTAAACATAAGTTGTCAAATATCAAAACTCAATTCGAGTTCAACTCGAGTATGGTTAATTGTGACCTGGACCGATTACACCAACAACTGCTAACCTTTTGCAAAAAAATGTTCAATAAAAAAGGATGACAATTTCCTTTCAAATGCTCAACTATTCACAATAATATGCCAACACCTCTAAAGCTCTTGATCCCATCCAGCGCCACAAGTTGCAACATCACAAGCAATATGCATTCTTGCAATAACTGATAAGAAGGTAGCGCACAATGTCATACCATTATAGTAGGTGCATGTGAAAACCCCATCCAACCAAATGCCAGACAGCACTGATTGCAACCTTAACAAGCAGCCATAAGCGGCAACAACAATGAGATGTGCCCTTTCTTTGGGATAAAGAAGGGTTGTAGCTCGGATGCTACTCCTATGAAGTAATTTATATGCTACAACTATATGAAAAACATACAATAGAGAACAATGAACAAGATTATTGGCATTGTTCCCTATTAAGTGATTTAAATAAACCATAAAGCAACCATACAAAATTCAAAAATTATTCAAATAACACTGTACATCAGGGAAGCATAAATTTGTAAATGAATTCTATGAATTATGATGCATAATCTATCACATTTAAAATTTGGATAGAAAATGGCACTATTTAACAAAAAGTTATCATATTATTTCCTCCAAAACAGTTGTCCAGATCAGGATATACTAAGATATACTGTCTTTGCCAAAGAGAATCAAGAGGTTCATGAAATAAAAAAGAGAAAAAGAAAACTGCAGGATCATATATTGGTGTAACAAGAAAGGCTATAGTATGTACCTTCTCTGAAAATTCTGGAAGATTGTCATGATGGTGCTCTTTAAAATACCTTGATAAAAGACGTTTGTCAAGCTACATTTACAAATATCGATTTGATTTGTTAGCAAAACCGTTGAAGAAAGATGCGTAAAAAATGCATTTTCTTCAAAATCTGTGCATTACTGACCTTGGACTCATCGACTTTGATTGGTAGGTTCAACAAGTACTGTCCACTATGTGCAACATCAATCTCCTCGTCAGTCACTATTTTGAAGTTGCTCTTTTCCATTATCTACATTTCAATATGAGGATAATAGAATATATTGGAATCAAGTAGAATCAGATGCCATTAGTATCAAGGAATTGTCAGATAACGTGGTTATCACACAATAATCCATTTTCTAGACTAGATGTTCATGATTTATCTAGGTAATTCATAGGATACAAAATAAATTTAATATTATTTAACAATATAAATGACCAAATAAATAAACCAGATTAGGTTTGTATATTGTTTATTTATTTTGATATTTCAGTTGAGCTTGCTCTATTTTGCCTGATTTTATTATAAAAGCTTGTATAGTATTTGACATATTGTGAAGATGGATCATTTGATGAATAGAATTTCTCCGGTCCTAATGACCAACAAAATTTCTCCTATTCTTGTCTCTTCTCTCTATGGTCAGGTGATCAACAACTGAGGTATACTACCTATATTGCATCACCTAATCCACTGGATGAGTCTTTATACTCCTTAAGGTAGAAGCAAGAAAGTTTCCTGTTATACCCAAAATGAATATATGCACAAACTTTTACTCTTGACATCAACCAACTACGAATTACTTTGTGATAAAATCATTCTTCACTAAGTTGTAACAACCCATTATCTTTAACAGGAAAAACAAACTCCTTTAAATTGCTAATGACCAACTTCTAAGTCAATATAAAGCATCTTATGATATGCAAGCATTTCACAATGTTAATGCTCAAAAACTCAAAGGTGCTATCAGTCGTGTTAGCTTTAATACTTCAGATACTCTATTTAACAGATAACATAATCATGAACATGATGCATTTCATATGGAGATTTATAGTTACAACTCACCTGAAAGAGATATGTCAAGAAATTTTGCTCAAGAATATTAATTTCTTCAGATGTTAAATTCTGCTGCTCCAATCTCTTGTCACCATAAACAGGATCAAACAGGGAAAACAGTTGCTGACAGGATAAAACTATCTTTCAATATTGAAGTAGATATACTCAGACCGATCAATTAGACACTTAATTGTTGTTATAGGATGAAGAATAAAAAGAGGATAATAATAGGACATCCATAAGATACTATCAAAAACCTGTAAAACAATTTTCTCAGTATGTAACTGTTAGTAACGTACCATCAGGTCTTCAAACTGAAGAAGATACCATGCTCTAATAGTGTACTCAATTCTTTTACAGAGCTTCAAAAACTCTGTCCGATCAGAATCGTGCTCTGAGAGAGAAAATCATGTCAAGGTGGCTGAATAGATCGAAGGGGTAATGAACAAGCTTAGAAAATAACATATAAACCAAGTATGGAACATAAAGTTATATTAGGAGGCAGTGTAGCATATAATCCATAGAGCAGGCTATATAATTCTGCAATAGCAATCAAACCCAAGAAAATCGAGTTCTATCTCGCCTATCATTATTCCTAATTTCTTCTCACATTTTAGTCCATTGTCCAAAAGATTTTGATCATCGCGAACAATGGAGATCTAACTCATATTTTCCCGTCAACAAACAGACCTATAACGCAGATTAACAAAAGAGGGGGGAAAAACAATCTCACAAACACTTGCAAAATGGGTAATTCACACACTTAGGATGAGAGTAAGATGAAAGAGGAGAAGTGAAGCACCAATGAGATCGGCGAGCTTCATGACTAGCTTAGGCTTGAGGATGGGAATGACGGATTCGCGCTCCAGCCGGATCACATCCTTGCTCCGGCAGCAGCTCTGCGGCTCGCCTGTGCCGCCTCTTCCTCCTCCTTGCATTTGGCTTAAACAGATCTGCGGAGAAAGGATTCAGCTGGGGATCTTCTAGGGCTATGGGATTGAGGAATAGGAAGATAACGAAAGAAGAAGGCAACGAAGGGATGGGCGGGCATCGCAATGATTAGAGCGGGCAGGAGGTGCCCGGACGGGACGGGACGGGACGGCCCTTCTTAATTAGTGGGACAGAAGGAAGATAGAGAGTGTAAATCGATATAAAATTAATTAAATAGAAACGAAGAAAGGCCTTTTTTTTCTTTTTATTTCATGCATTGTTTTAAGAAAGAAAATAAATCGACGTGCAATTTATCAAAACATGGCATTTTTAGTTATAAATTATTTTAAAAAATCTAAATTTATTTTTTAAAACATTCACCGGCGGCTTTAAAAATCAATTTAGATTTTAAAATATTATAAATCAATTTACACCTTTGAAAATTTTTTTAAAAAGCATTTCTTTAAAGAAAATTTATTATCCCTATCGTAATCTCGGCATGAAATTTCTCATACAGCTGCTAAATGGATTCTTTCGTGTTTCACAGTTTTTATTCGAATCATTACCAACAAAACAAAATAGGAAGACAAGAAGCCATATATTTGCCTACGATGTTAATTTCAAACATGAACATCCACCGAGCATAATTAGATGTGCTGAAATAGCCTGAAAGACTAAGAGTGTGTTTTATTCGGAGTAGTTATATATAATTTAATTATGTGATTATTAGGTAATTATACAATTAAAGTTATATAGTAAATAAAACATAAATTAGGTTGTTTGATTCAATCCTAAATTATACAATAAAAATTTATTTATTTGAGAGTTTTAAAGTATAACATATTTTAACATTTTACTATATTACCCTTAATTTAATTGTAAAATTTCATTTACTCTAAAATATATTTATTTATGATTATATCGATCGATTGGCCGACGATCGACGATGGTAATTAGTGATCGATGACTGATAACGATTAACAGTAATAGTGGATAATGGTTGATCGATAATTGGCTCCTGCAATCGATGACTGACAATGAGCTATTAATCCCGATGGCAATCGACGATAACTAACAACAATCGATGATCGAAGGCGACGGACTACAGCTGGTGACTGACAACGATCAACAGCCAACGATCAATAATCAAGGGCCAACAATCGACGACTGCCAGTGATCATTGAGTAGTGGTAGCAATAACGATGAGAACGATCAATCAATTATAATTTTAATTATATTAATAATTTATATAAAGTTTAATTGATATTTATTAAATTAATAAAAATATTTGTATCTCAAAAAGTAAAAATCAACAAAAATTAAATTTCTTAAAAATTTTCTAATTCTACATTCATAACTTGTTGCTGATGTTACATGACATGTCAAGTATCCATTATGACTTGATAATTGTACAAATTCTAAATCAAACAAGATCTTTTGATAGATAACTAAGATTATTAATAATCACCTAAACTAAACGCATCCTAACTGTAATGCAATCTATCTGCTAAGGAACCAAAGTTCAAAATGCTAGATAGTCCATCACTATAATTAGAAATTCTAAATGATATAAAACAGGGTTAAATGATTAAATAATCCATAATTTACTCAAATCTTTGATGCAATTACTGAAATGCTGAACTGAAAAATGAAAGCTCAAAACCCTTGTGGAATAAAAGATAAGATGCCATGTGTTGAATTCAGTATGGTTCATTCCTCATTGGATTCAGCGGCAGCAGCGGCGGCGGCGGCATGGGCTGGATACTTCCCCATAATATCCGACCAGGTGCTTTGCCCATCGGCCACTTCTTTCACCACTGCTGCCACCTCATCGATGCTCACACGGATCTGCTCCTTGCTGTCCCTTTCCCGGATCGTCACACTATCAGTTGAATCAACAGTCACTGCAAAAGGCACGCCGATTTCATCGGTCCTGGCATACCGTTTTCCGATTGATGTGCCTGTAAAAAACCCAGTGAACAAATGGTCAATTCATTCTGCTGCACAATGAAAGTTCACACATCGCATAAAATTGCACACCATGAATCATCCATCGAGAACATAAAGGAAAGGATACTGCATTAGTGTGGTGCAACAGAAGACGAACACAAATTAATTCAGACTTGTGTAGATATGATTATCATTCTTAAGAAACATACCTGTGATGTCAACAATATGAGAAATCCCAGCTGCTGTCAAAGATTTTGCTATGATTTTAGCGACATCATCAAATTTTGCGGTTTTAATTAGAGGGAAAACAGTGCATTTGATGGGTGCCACGACAGGAGGAAAATGGAAGACATTTAGTTGTTCATCCTCTGATTTGCTTGGCCGTGTGTAGAAAGAATGCTCAAAAAGACAATATATTATCCGTCCAATGCCAAAAGACGGCTCAATAACAGAGGGTGTGAAAACCCTTTGATGTTCCTTCTTTTTTTCGATGCTTATTGCGACCATTTTCTTTGTTATGAAAACGGCTTCCCCTAGTGTACAGACATAGAACTCTACCTCGCCTTTAGATTCCAAAGAAGCTTTCATTTCCAGTGCCTCCTTTTCATTCATAGCCTGTCACAGTGCTATATAAATAAATAACAAAATCAATGAATGTCCAAGGACAAATTTTAAGTGGGAAATTTAAGTTTACCTCCAGTGCTTCAACCACCATCTTTTGATTGCCCTTAAATGAGAGACCAAGTTCTTTTTTTGACGGCACAATAACAAGTTTCTAAAATTGAATGTGATAAGCAACAGATGCTATCAGTAAAAGAGAAAAAGGAGCCATATCAATGGAGAAAGAATGAACAATCACATAACATTTGCAGGCAAGGAATAGAACAAGCGGAGAAATAAACTACAGAGCATAGTCAGGCATAGGAACTTGCCTCTATCTCTCTAGGTTCTGAGAACTTTTCATGAGCAACCAAAGGGACACCACTTTTTTCCTGTTAATCAAGTAGAATTATTCAATTTCAATAATAGTCCATATAGTTTCTAGATATAACAAAGTATATCAAGAATGAGCATATTTGCCAGACAATAGTACAATAACAAGAGACAATAGAAATATGACTTGAACCAGTTTAAACAGATGCTTGGCAAAAAGAGGCAAAAACTGAAGGAAGATTTAAATAATCAACATAGTTCAGCATGATATGAACTAGAAAGACTACATGTAAAAAAATAGTTCCTAAATGTATTTATTAGACACGTTTTGTATCTTTAGTTACTTCCCATTGTCCTGCTTCTGAAATGCTTTTAGAGAATGTGAAGGTTTTAAAATAAAAGTGCAGTATCTGAATGCTAAATGCAAATGGGGTGATAAAAGTTTCCATCTCACCGAATGTGCCCGCAAGTCATATGCAGATCGATCAGCAATTCCAACACATTCAATCCAGCCATAAGAACATTCAATCTCTGCATCCCAACAGTCAGCTGCATAATGAGCCATCTCATTTGGCAAATGCTGCCTGAAACGCAATCGCTCTTTATCGATTCCAAGGCGTGTCAGAAAGAGGTACACCCTCCCAATAAAGTAGCCAAGTGTTTCATTGTTGACAATTCCCTAACAAGTATAAACAATTTCCAAAGAGACTTAACAGGTATAGCAGTAAAATCATAGAGAAGGAGAAGAGTGGAAAGAAAATAGGCAAAGAACCAACCTTGGAAACTGCCTCACCAAGTATAATGGGTATTGCTGATTCCCCTGCCATTTGCTCTTTTCTAGGGAACATCAAAAACTCCAAGCTGGCAACATCAATGAATTTTGGATGTGACTTGTCTTCTGGATCCACAAAATGCTCAATCTCTGCTAATGTGAATTCACGGACTCTGAGAAGACCTTGCCGAGGTGAAATCTGCAATGTTGACGAATGATTCAAGACGACAACCATTGAGTACCTTACGCCATGACCAAAAACAATTATTAAAATCTTTTGTACTTATAAGGATGAAAATGAAGGAAGACAATGGATAAAAAGTAGAGTCTAACTTACTAGGAATTAAATGGTACATCAACAAAATGTGAAGTGATGTATTCTATTAAAGCAACCTACATTTTGAAAGTGAATTTAAAACTGCATGTTCATTTTCATGCAAGACTGAATTCATCTAGTTTCATTTAATTGTCTTTTTTTTCTCAACAAAAATATGACAAAATAACTTTTTCTTTACATTTTTGATAAATTTCTTTCATCTTGTTTCAACTATTTGTGAAAGGACTAGATATTATTCTTCTAATTCTTTTTTTCAAAAATGTTAGAAACAGTGTTTTGGTTAACATTCTGAAGACACATGTCCTCGTATCTAAGAAATTAAAATGTTGATATAGAAAGTTCAATTTCAAGAAGTTCATAGATTCCTTAACAAAATGTTTTGCAACCTCCCATTTGCTAAGAATAGCAAATATAGTGCAAAAAATAATGTGGCTATTATAAACATAAAATGGTTAATCCCGAACATCATTTTTAAAACTAGCATGTCTCAGTGATGATATTGTTATTAGGGGTTAGAAAGTAGTTCCACATTCCTAAAAGTGATTAGCTGATCAGGGAGTCAGTGTCCCAATACTGAAGTCACTGGTTTCAGATCAGTTCTTCTATAACAGGACTAATAATTATATGAACATCCAGTATGAAATTCCTTGTAAAAGAATAAATTTCAGAAGTTGATAAAAGTATCACAAGTATTCACTTTCAACACGATAATGATTGGCAATAAGTTAATCTCCTGTACTAAAGTTCCTATATCCAGATGGAAAGGGAAAATATTGCAATAATAATGAACCTCATTTCTAAATGCTTGACCGATCTGAGCTGCTGCAAATGGAAGTTTGTTACCATTATAATAGTACAAGTCTTTGAAGTTCACAAAGATCCCCTGAGCTGTTTCTGGCCTCATATATCTATAAACACACAATACACATTAGCACGATACTGAGAATTATTAACTTTTGATAAAATGTTAATCTGTAATTATTTTAAATTCAACTGACCCGGGCAAAAGACCAGATGGGCCAATGGAAGTCTGAAACATGAGATTAAATGGGTAAGGATCAGAAAGTGTGTTTTTGGTGTCTGGTGCTGTGATCCCGTAATCTTTAAGCTTCGCACCTAATTCCTCTGCAGAGAAATCATCTAACATTGCTAGAACATGCTTAAGCTCTGCAGCCTTCTCAGCTGATATTGTGAGATCCTTCTCGAGCTTCTCTTTGCAGTAGTCCTTGAGCAAGTGGTCAGCTCGATAACATGTGCCTGTTTTCTCATCCTTTACCATCAGATCAGTGAACTTATCAACATGTCCAGATGCCTTGAGAACAACCTCAGGCGTGACACAGGGGCAGTCAACCTCCAACATATTCTCCTCTAGGACAAAATGCTACAATGAAAAGAAAAAAATAAATGAGGTAACTTCAGAGCACAACAAATCTTGAATTCCAATACTCAGAGTGAAAAGATACTTAAATTACTGCAACTGATAGTTATAAAAACAATAGATGCGCAAACGAGTGTGCATGGCAGAGAAGAAAGATAACCAAAAAAAATAGTAATCTATTACAAGTCTAAGCCTATAGGAAATCTTGCAAAAAAGAAAAAATAAATAAAGTTAAGTTAGTTCTAGATGTATGAATTCTATCATAACATACAAAAAAAGATTGAACGTGACATTATTGTTACACAAAGATCAAATAAAACAGCTGTTCTATTAATTTTCCTTTTAAATTTCAGCCAGACGACTATAATTCTACATGGTATATAATCGATCAACGTACATATACCTAAATATAGACAGATAGCGAATATAATTACGTAGAAGAACGATTATTTACCTGGCGCCAGAAGGTGAGCACGTTAGACTTGACAGCGCAGCCAGGAGGGCCGTAGTCATAAAGGCCAGCGACGCCGCGATAGATCTTGAAGGAGGGGACGCAAAAAAGCCGTCTTTCGAGCGTGTTGACAACAGCCTGGCGGAAAGCCTCCCTGCTGCCGGCGGCGGACGCGTTGTCATTTCTGCTGACGGCGGTTTGGAGCTGTCTGGCGGCGGCTCCAAGCTCCACCTTGAGGGCCTTGAGGGATTCAACAGCGGCGTCGATTTCGGGATTGGCGGCGCCGGGGCGGGCCTTGAGGGTGCGTACGACCTGGGCCTGGGCATCGACGGCGGCCTGCTTCTCAGCAAGCGCTAGCCGGAGAGATTCCTCGGAGGCAGCCATGGGATAGGAGCCTGCGTAAGAGAGGTGGAGGCGGCGGAGGGTTTTGGGTGGGACGAAGGACTTTGCGCCAGCGGAGGCGAGCAATGCGAAACGCATACAACCCGGTAGTGTGGTCGCGTCGTGGTGCAACTAAAATCTCATCGCACTCAAGTAGGGGAATTTGTTCCGCTGCGGACTTGACATCACCTCACCTCATAAAATAAACAGGGCGAAATAAAATTTAAAAAAAAAAAAAAAATGATCCCTCCTAATCTCTAAATATATAATTTTCTTATTCATCTCAAATCACCTCATAAAAGAAACAGGGCGCAAAATAAAATTAAAAAAAAAACTGATCCCTCCTAATCTAAAAATATATAATTTTATTATTAATCTCAAAATCATTTAAAAAGACGATAAAATCAGGGTTAAAAAAATTCCTTCTTTCATTTTTATCTGCCAAATGATACACAACCCAATCAAAAGTTATTTGATCACCGGCATTTTACAATGAACAACTCTATTGCACTTGTACTCAAATTCGAATAGAAGCTTGAAGAATGACAATAAAGAAAAACATTGATGGGGAAGGACTAATCTCCAACCATGTTAATTCATAGGAAAAAAATTGTCAATGCCTGCAGAAGAAGATGCCAAGTAAATCATAATTGGTATCGTGTTCAAAACATTCTCTTTTTGCAGGGAAAAAAAAACTCACTGGTTTCTCTATTGGATCATGCTGAAATCAACCTCAGATGTTACTTTCTTGATTCTTCGACTCCTCGAGGAGCCTAGTGACAGGAAGGAAATTTTAATAAATAAATAAGAAGGATTTTGAAGAGCAATTAAGATTTGCAGAAATGAGAATGAATATTAATTAGGTTACTCAGTTATGCAACAAGGAAATAGCTGGAACAGCAGAGTTTCAAAGAATCAGTTAGAATGAAGACTGTCAAAAGACACATATAGATATTGTATTAATGCCGGCCTACACATATAGAGTTTGAAAGAATCGTCTTCGAAATTATATCCAGTGCCACCCGAAAAATAGATAGTTCATCGATCCTATAAATAACTATGATCTCAATCCAACTTATTGACCCATTAAAGAAAACAATTAGTGTCGTTTCAATACATAAGAAAGCCAAGCCCATTCAGATATAACTTGATAGACATGAATCCTTGGAAAGAAAATGAAGCAAAAAATAAAAATAACAAGTTTCTGAAAAGCAAAAAAAAAAGAAAAAAGAAAAAAAAAAAAGGACAGCCGTTTCTGTCTGAAT
>JBAMHZ010424217.1:0-11349 GCA_037177395.1 Alpinia galanga | reverse complement strand
ACGATTATCAAAAATTAATTTGGATTCATGCTTGGAAGGTCAACAACAAAAATTATACATCTTCTCACGCAACAAATTGAAAAGTATTAAAAGCAAAAGGAAAATCTACACATGATATTCATTAACTTAGAAAAAACTTATGACAGAGTCCTAAGAGAAATTATATGGAGAATTTTAAAAAAGAGAGATGTTAGTGTAACATATATTAAACTAATTAAAGATATGTACGAGGAAGTAACGACCAAAGTAAAGGCTTTAGACGGATTAACTGAAATATTTCTAATAAAGATAAGGTTACATCAAAAATTAACTCTAAATCCCTATCTTTTTATACTAATCTTGGACGAACTCACTGGGCACATTCAAAACATAGGACCGTGGTGCATATTGTTTACAGATGATATTATTTTGATAGATGAGATACGTGAATAAGTAAATATTAAACTAGAATCTCAGCGGAAAACACTAGAAGTAAAAAATTTTTAGTTTAGTAAAGACAAAATATATAAAATTTAATATGAGATAATTGTTAAGATAGAAGATGACGAATTGTCTGAAATTAAAAACTTTAAATATTTAGAATTATTTTTGCAAGATGATGAAGAGATTAAGAGCGATGTCTTATATAGAATACAAGTAGTATGGTGGAAATAAAAGAGAGCATCGGATGTTTTATGTGATTGTAAAGTACTTCTAATATAAAATGGCGGTTAGACTTGCTATGTTATATGATGTTAAATGTTAGACTATGACTCGGGCACATGAGCAAAAGATGAGAGTTGCATAGATGAAGATGTTAAAATGGATGTGTGAACATACGAGGATAGACAGAATAAGAAATAAAAACATTAGAGAGAAAGTCGGAGTTATATCTATTGAGGGAAAACTCTGAAATGCACGTTTAAAGTAGCATGGACATATACTTAGACAATCAATAAATGCACCAGTTAGGTGATGTAAAATTATGACAAATACACATATCAAATGAGGAAGAAGAAAACCAAAAAAGACTTGATTAACAATAATAAAATAAAATAAAATTTATTTAAGTATATATAATATAACAGGGGATAGAGCTCAATGACGTAGAATGATTCATATAATCGAGTCCACCTAATGGGATAAAACTTGATTGTTATTGTTGTAATTTATGTATTTTATATTTAAAAATTATCGAAATTTATCGGTATGACAGCATATGATATCAAAACGGTTTTGTTCCGATCGCAAATCGAAATTCGTTATGAGTTTAGATTTTAAACCATGTAACAAAGTAATGCCTATTAATAACTGATAGAATGACAACAAATAAATTTTTTTTTTAAATAGAGAACTTGAAGAATAAGACATCTATTAACCATGCAAATCTAAGATAAAATTATGCTACTCAAACTCCAAATGCAAATATCTAGCTAGTGTGGTTCATATTAGGTTCTAAAAGATTTTTTCCCATTATTTTGGTGTTAGTGTTAGTGTTAGGTAAAAGAGGAATAAATGAATAATCTAGATATAAAAAGCCTAAGTAGCTTTCTTGAACGAGAAACAAGCACACATTTACACGAGGTGGAGATTCTAAAAATGACTTGCGGACAAAAGGAATAAAAATTTCATATTTCCTAAAGCCTGTTTTCATCGTGAGAAATGTGAGGAGAGAAATTACAGTTAATACAAAAAATATCTGGATTTTTGTGTGGCAATAATTAAATTTTCTAACATTCTTATTTTTCTCTCGCCATATCATCCTGAATTTCTCTCTTTCTACTTCACTCCATGTAAATAGGCCCTAAATGAAAAAAAGAAGAAAAAAAACACCTTTGGAAAATCCATCAAGAAAATAATGAGAGGACATCCACATTTTGTGAATTTTGTTAACTAGAAGAAGAAATTTTGTCATACCTTTGCACCATACCTTGATTTCAGCTCCAAGTTTCCATCAGTATGATCAAAGTGGTGATGAGTATTCAGTATGTATGTTAAGTTCTGATTCCTACGTTTTAGAGAATTTATAACAGGCACAGCTTCAGAAGGATCAACAACTCCAACTGTACCTGTATCCACATCATGCAAAAGATATGCATAATTATCTTGAAGGCAGGGTACCTGAAAAAATAAAATATGGCAAGTAAATACCAAGAGTATAACAAAAATAACATGGTAAGAAATGAGAACCCAAAGTGGCTTGGCGTCAAGAATAAATGACGATCAAAAGAGGCAAGTCAACTGAATGTGGGCCATGCAATAGTACGAAAATTTCACCCTGAAGGGTCGTACCATCATATAGAAAATCACTTATTTAGAACAAAAAGTAAAATGTATTCAATTATGCATATCATAGAACTCATTTTGTTACGGTGTAATGTTATCTAGGTAAAGCACCATTTAGTGGACCAAGATACCAGATACGGATGATGATTAAACCTCCCAATATATCATACCAACAACAACCCTGTATGTTATTTTTATTTTTTTTCCTCAACCAGAAAGGTTTGTCCATTCTCATACGGACAGTCCGACACATAAAGTTTCCGCTAATACAGGGTCTCAGAGAACGGTCTATTATATATAGTCTTATTCTATATTGTAAGAAACTGTTCCTGTTAATATTGATCCAGTGACCTCTAAATTACACGGCAATAACTTTACCACCGTGTCAAGGCTTCCCTTTGTCCATTCTTTTATAAGATTCTAAATATATGAGCAATGCTATTTTTTCCCCATACTGGGAAACTTCATTAGCTCCAGAAGCTTTGACAAATGACAACCACACACTAAACCAAGATTGTCAAATCACAGTCCTGGTCAAACACTAAAAACATAAGCATCAGCAGCATCATATCAGAAGGATGATAAGTATTAGAATCAATAAAAATAAAATCAAACGGGTAAAAATAAAATAAATTTTACATAATACATGAAATAGCAAAAGACATTTCGGACCTCCTAAGTAGTCTTATGCCAATGCATAAGAAAAAAAAAATAAATCAATAAATAAAGATTACTGATCAAACTAACAATATATTATATAATTTAACATTGTTATTGTTATCCAATCAACCAATCAAATTGTTTTATTAGCAAAATCATATTAAATAATTACAAAACAATATCAGAACATTCATGCGCAACTTAATAAAATTGAGAACCAAATTTATTAAAGGAGGTGGGGATGCTATATTAATTAATTGTTTATTTTTATTATGAATTGTTTGATAAATCATAATTTACTCCTTAAATTAGACATTGAGTGGTAATTAGGACAAAAACACCTTAATATTCAAACCTATATAGCTAGCTAGACACATAATTTAGTCCTATAATTTATATTTTTCATTTCAAAATTTAAAACAAAAATAAGGCATGCTTTTTTAATCATCATAACCTAGACTAAAAATGAAATTAATAGAAGTGAGAAAAATTAAGACTTTAAGATAAGTTAATGATAATTGCAGAGCCAAATAGTGCAAGACACAGTTTGAATATTGTTCGGAACTGATATTGTGGCTAAAAAAATGATTTGTTTTTCTAAACAGGGAATTATTATCCCCAACTAATCTTTTCAACATTATTGAATATGAAGGTCTTTTCTATCCACAGGACCAGCACAGAACTACACGTAACTGGAGGTAACAATCTGTTGATGCACAACCAAGACAATCACGAACATGCATTATGCTAAATCTAAAGGGAGAATTCTCTAATCAGCTGGTGCTAAAGAGGCCTTTTGCTTAATTTCTTGAATCTTCAATTTAGTGCAAAAAAAGTTATATATGTATGTACTATGAAAATGTAGGAATTAGGGAACAAAGTATAAGGAAACCTCACCAATTCAATTTGCAATGAGGATTGCATACAGCTAATAGTGCAGAAGGGTGGGACACCCAATAGCTGATTAACTCCACGCAAGATTTTGATTGGTCTGACAACTAAGGTTCCAATACCATACAATAGATCTTTCCCAAACCACTGTTTTCTCATATTTGGCCACATGCACGGTTGTCCTCTTACCTGCAAATACATAGGTTCTTGTGTGAATAATATGGATACCAAACTAAAAAGAAAAATGAGTACACACAAATTAGCAAGTAAGAAGACAAAAATGTGAACAAGTGAAAAGACATTGAACAATAATTGAAAAGGCATAGTGAAATACACTAGTTTTGCATTGAGCAATAATGAAGAAATGACATAGTAAAATACACTAGCCATCATGCTGGAGGGATGAAACTTGAGTACAACGAACTAAAATAGAATTTAGATTTGATATCTAAATAAGACTTAAGCTATAGGAATTTGTTTAAAAAATAGCAGTTTTAGTATTTCTATATAGAAATATGAGCTTTTATCAGGCCTTGGATGTGAAATTTTTACTCTTTTGCATTAGTTAGTATTCCAGAACAATTTAATTATCTAGTATCAATCAGAGGGGATTGCTTCAGATATAGCTATTTAGATTTTGCACTAATTTTAAATATGTCTATGTTATGATCTACTATTGCCCTACATCAGTGTTTTTTTTAAGACGATGTACATAACATATGTTAGTTGTAACAAGTCAGGTATCATGCTCATGATAAGTCATTAATTCACATTAATAAAAAAAAGAATTTATAAGCTAAAAAGTATAAGATGGTATTAAGCTGTTCAAAGTCCTATAGATTCTATATATAGATATGCTTACAAAGAATATTGAAGGTGTGAAGGGTGGACAGATAACAAAGAAAAGGTAAGCTAATGCCATTAAAAGTGAATTTAGAGATTTGAATATTACTAGTGATCTAGCCTTGTGTAGAGTTCAATAGAGGGGAAGCATCATTGTAGTCAATCTCAAATAGTTAGGAATGACATGGCATGACAATGATAATGATTGGCATGAGACTTGCACAAGCACCAAGCACCAAGTTATTTCAATAAGAATTCCAATTCCAAACATTAAATATGGAACCACAAACAAATGGATTGATGATCTTATTATTTTCTGTTGAAGGGCTAATAAACTTCGTGGGTTACTTTCACATTGTTGAATTGCATGTCATGTAATTCCAAAACTTTTTATCAGTTTAAGTGATGAATCAATGAATCATGGTTTAAATATGGTTTCATGTCATATATGTTCGTACGAGGTGGTGTCGATCAGCAAAAAAAGGAGGACAATGGGGGAAAGAGGAAAAAGAAGATGTGGAAAAGGTGTAGAAGAAGTAGAGGAGGAAGAATAAAAGGAGGATTGCATTGGTTCCTCCATTATCTAAAATGGTTTTTTTGATATTGGAATGAAACAATACATGACATTTGACTCAGATACATGGAAAGATAATTCACTCTCTAAAGAAAAGGATACATGAATGGGTAATTAATGCAGAAAGTACACAAACAAAAATTAATATCTTCAGCACTTGAGGCTTACAGTAGGTCATAGAAATAGATGGAGAACTTCATGTATAAAATTGATGGAAAATCAAAATGGTTATAGTTGAAAGTGAAAAAAAATCATAATATTACAAGTAGATAATCTAAATGCTATCAATGATTGTAACATCATTGGCGCAAAGCAAACCAAAGCAAAGCACATCAGCAATCTAACAGTCCACATCATTTGTTTTCATCTAGTGCAAGACAAGTAAAGCAGGATCTACCAATATGCAACAGTTCAATAAGACCGACCATCCTCCAAAATTTTCTGCCCTAAGATGGTCAGTCGTCAGTGTTGCAGTTTATTAACAATCATAGCCTCTAAGATCATTGTAATCTATCTTGAAGCATCGAAATCAGATGCATATAAACTCTACCCAATCTGTTTTCTCGTACATAATTTCTATGTAACCCAACGACTAAACCGATCCTTAAGATGAAGGTCCTCACGACACACAACTTGACCCAACTAAATTCAGCCGCAAACCAAAGTTCATTCGATATCACATCTACAAGAAGCACAGGACACATCCCAAAACCAAACACCAACGAAAAAAAGAAGGGGAAAACCTAAAGAGATCCCAGACGCACCGCGAACTCAAGCACGCGCGTCGGATCAAACCAGTAATCCACTCCTCCCTTTCATAAATATCAAAATCAACACGAGGCATGGCGAATTGATCCGCACAAAACCACGAACTAAAGCAACCAAAAATCATCAACCACAACGAAACATGACAGCGCGATCGGAATTTACAAAGCGGACAACGAGAAGGAGATAGGTATGTCAGAGAAGAGACCCTGGAAGAAGAGCACACGAAGGCAGTCATGAGGGAGGAAGCCTTCGCGAGCATCGCCAGGGGAGACGGGCTTGCAGTGTGCGGGTTAGAAAGGGAAAGCGGTCAGAGGGTCCGCATGGAGTTGTGGCGGTGGGTGGGCACTGGGCACTGGAAAGCGGACTCGCAGTTGTAGCGTAGGGCTTTTTCGGAGGTTTATTTTTATACCAAATTTTGGAGAGAGAAAAAAAAATATTTTCAAAAATAAATTATTATCATTAATAAATTTGATTTCCTTACTTTAAAAAAAATATATTCTACACCTTATTTTCAACGTCATCAAACGTCCATAACTTGGTCCCAATTACAGATTCTGCTGCCTCCATGCTCCTCAACGACGTCAAAGAACGGGAAAATGCTTAGGCACTTCTTCGACATCCTCTTGCAATTACTTCATCTGTCAAAACTAAGTGAGGTATCAATGTCTCCTTGCCGCCCCCCTCGAAGACTATCTATCTATTTTTATAATCAGATCATACATTTTAAATATTATTGTTGATCTTTTCGACCAACAAGGTCCAACTTGAAGCTTCTCACTCGTTTCCTAGCCATGCAACAGTGCGCTGGATGAAAGGCAGCAGAATTCCTATTTTATTATCGAAATCAGTTGCAGTTTCTTAAGGCATGAGACGACATCTTGTCCAATTTCTATGCACTTTACTCGCTGAGACAAATGCGGTTTGTGAATCTATATTAATAAGCTCTTTGCGGCTCTGCTCTTCCATGTCCCTTGCTTGATTCGCTTCTAAATATGAAGTCGGCCATGGAGCTTCGAGCTGGTCAGTATTCCCCTGCCAAAGCAGTGTGGAACCAGCTACAGTTCGCCTTCTGTGTGATAAGGAGAAGCTTCGCCTGGAAGCAGGAGCAGCTGCTACTGGAGATCAAGCTCCTTGGTAAAGCCCTCGGTGACATCGTATTCGGCCGGCGGCCGGAGAGGCCTCTGTTTGGGCAGCGCGAGTACGAGTTCTCCTGCAGCAACACTCCCAATAACCCCGTTGTTTACGGTCGCCGCCGCTGCAAGGCCGGCAGGCGCCTCCACGGTTACTTGCTTCCGTGCGTGCATGACTCCGTGGCGGCAGCGGAGCCCGAGGCGTACTGCTGGAACGCCTCGCCGCGGCGGGCCACCGTGATTTTCCCGGCGGCAGCCAAATCGGTCCTCTTCTCCCCGTTGGGGTCGCCGGCGGCCTTCGCGGTCCGCATCTCTAACTATTCGTCCGACGACGAGTACCTCGGGCGGAGCCCGAAGGTGGACGACGAGGCGGAGGAATTCATCAGGAAATTCCACGAGCAACTGCGCGTCCAGAGCCGCATGGCCTTGCTTCATTACCAGGAAAAGGAGTTCCAGGAGATGCTTGCAAGAGGCCTATGAAACTGATCGACACTGCTAGAGACGTACATATCTACCGATATATAAGGTTGCATGTATATTTGGATTGCCTGCCTTTTCTAATTTTTCTCAGAAAGAAACTTCAAACTTCCTTCTTTTTAGTTAGGGAAGTTGGGAAGGGTTGTTGTTGTATGCATAGTAGTGATTTCTGCGTCACTCATGCATCTGCTGTAACTGCAATGTTCATTTCAGAGTCTCCACAGCTATGTACGAGTGATGAGAAAGGATATCCATATGTAAAAATGATATCATGTAAAGTGTATAATTAAATAAATAAATAAATCTATGTATATATTTTGTTTAAGAATTCAGAGTTTTTAGGATGAACTAATGGAAAACAAAACAAAAACAAAAACAAAAAAACTAAAATGCTGCCACTGCAATGCACAGATGGTCATGTAAGCTAATACTATTGGCCCCAAGGATAAGTGTCCTCCACTGGACCTGCACTCCAGTCCAAACCCTCCTCCCCAGGCTTTAAGTAAACACTGCTTCCATGGGGAAGTTTCCGGGCAAGACCATTCAGCACCTGATGGAAGGCATCTCCTGCTACCGAAGGCTGTGGGAAAGACATGGACAGCTTAATCAAAGGATTCGCGAGCAATCTCTGTTTCCTCAGTATAACCTCTGCTGGTATCGAAGTCAGTATCGTATCCAACTTTACGTTATTCTTCTCGGCCACAAATACTGCAATATCCGTCCACGGAATTGTGTCTGCGAAAGGCAGCACAATGTCGTCGGCTATGATCACGGGAATGCAGCCAAACACCACTGCCTCCACCAATCTTGGACTCCAAGGGGCCCAACCCAAGGGGCACAAGCAGAAGATGGCGCGTTGCATGTCTTCATAGTAAGTCGATGGATGTTCAGTCGAGATGTCAAAGATAGGATTGTTCTTGAAGTTCAACCATAAGGATGTCCGAACGCCTCTGTAGATTATAAACGAGTTAAGATATCGATATACTACGATCAAATCCAAGCTTAAAAACAAACTACCTCGCATAGTAACACCCCTCAGGATCATTCACACCGTCGTGAAGCAGTCCGCGAAAGTAAATGAAGATGGAGCGAGGAATGTCTGGAGGAAGCAAATGCGCATGCATTATCTGAGCAGAGGCATATGGAGGAATAACAATTGACCCTTCCTTCAAGCAGACATGGTTCTTCTGTCCAAAAGTTTGAACCAACGTAGCGCGTCGAAGCAAGGGGAGTATTCCACGCTTGATCGCAATTTCTTCCTGCCATAGCAGAAGTGAGACAGTGCTGCTTTAGTACAAAATGCAACAGGAAGTATGCTCTCGACTTACCTGGTAATGGAAGCATGCCCCAAAATCGTGTGGGACGACAAAGAAGTGATCCGCTCCTTCTGTTCTGTTCCAGTAAGGCCATTCCGAGGCAACTAGCTGTACTGCGTTCCTCATCATTCTTGGAGACTGGAAGGGCAGAGGAAGGCCTTGCTTAGTTAAGTCACAGGTTGGGTAAACTGGGGCATAAAACCAATCTGCTTCCTCGGGAACGAGGGTTCGAACAGGACTGGATAACAAGAACTGGTGCATGAAAATCTCTGCAGCAAACATGTGAGTCAGGCATCGAGGGTCCTTCTTAATCCTGTCCACGTTGTATTTGCTGGGCAATTCATAGACAAACACCTTCAACCTTCCGACAGGGTCGTCCTCTAATGCCTCACTCGCACTCCCTGCGTGTTCTTCTGCAAGCGCAAGGTAATCAGTGTCTTAGACATGCTTATGAACAATTACTGTCTATATAATTTTAGTTAAAGAAGTTGTCTCGGGGACACCAAAAAGCAGAGAATTTTGTTCTCGACATGCTTCCATGAAACCGGATGCATAGTATAGTATCGGGAAGCTATCAAAGATTGACCTTATTTCGCATGCAAGAGGAAGCAAAAGAAACAGATTTTGCTCCGGTCTCACAAATTCATCAGCTCAGAGAAAAATCCTGATCGTGCGTAACGATGATAATTTAAAGATCCAGAGAACAGAAAGTGCAATCACATCTAAATTCACCTCGAAATCGAAGCACTTGCCGATTCTGCTCCACGCCCAGGGCCTCAATTTCCGAGGCTAAGCTGGAGAAAACGAGAATCGCGAAGACCCAGATCCCCTTCTCCATAATCAGGAGAAGTAAACGAGAAGGCAGTAGTTGCTTCCTTAGAGCAAAAGAGGAGAGGAGAGGAGAGGAGAGAGGAATTTGTGGGATGGGAATTGCTTCTCTTGCTTGTATGAATTGAACAGCTAATTTCACTAGGGAAGTTGAAAATTGACGTGAAGTAGTGCCCACAAAATTTAGAGTGGAGACCTGGGAGATAAGCAGTTGGCAGCTAATTTCCTGCTGCCTTTGTTTTTACCGTGTCAAAGTGTCAGAGACACAAGGAGGAGAGAGGCATTAATAAATCTACGAGGTGTACTCGGCGTGCACCCAACCAGATTCAATCGACGAGGATGCATGAATCCTTGCGCTGTTGGATCGCATGCAGCGGCCTCGGCGAAGGGACAGACATGGCTGCAGGACCACCTCGGGCAGGTAACCTAATGATATGTCACATGGAGGAAGTTCGGGGAGCAACCTGCAGCTCCTGCCTGCACCGAATGTGTTCGGCGAAAAGTCCTCGGTCTTCACCGTGAATTTCCATGCCAGACCTGATAGTATCAGCTCTCGCAGGACATCAGGTGCGAGGAAGGGATGCGTCTATCTTGCAGACCAAGAGGGGATCGATCAAGTAGGTCGATCTAATTGGATTGGCTGCTCCGATTAATCTAAACTAGGCGACCACTCCAGGCGGATTGGCTAGATTAGATAGATAGATTAGTCGGTTCAGACTGATTGTAAAGGTGTTTGACCTTAGATTTTAATAACAAGAAAATGGGAAAACAAATCCATCGCTCATCCTGCTTTCTGAATCCATCGCTCGCGTCGAAAGTCAGAACCCAGAGGCGCCTTCTCGCAGACTGGCAAGTCATCACAGTCTCCTCTCCCGCTCGTCGTCAGAGAAACGGCAAATGGTTTCCTTCCTTTTATGAAAAAATTCCTGCCAAATTAAGGCCGGGGAAACCCTAATTCATCCACCCTACTGCTTGTCATTCCGTTCATAAAAGCGCCCAGAATGCCTCAATCTTCCCATTTCCCCACTTCGTTGACGGCCTACTGTGGTTCCGCTCGGTGGCGTTAGTCATAGCAGGTTTGATTGCTTCTGGATTGTTGTGCTTCCAGTTTCATTCTTTCAGATTCCCTTATCTTTTCGAGCTCAAGTAATTGGAAAGATTAAATCTTGTGTTGTGTAATTTGAGAGGTTTAAGTTTTGCATATGTGCGTTCGAGCATTTGGATAACTTACTTTCAAGTTCGTTTGCTCTGCGCTTTGGAGTAATAGATTATGTTCTTCTTATGCACTGAGGAAGGTTAACTTAAACATCTTCACTCGCAGTAATAAATTCGATCATGTCATTGATATACTTGTTGAGTTCATCAGATATCGAATGTTGTGTATCTAATCTGATCTTGTTACCATATGTTTCCACATCATGCTATTTTGGATATGTCTCGACCATGATCCGCTAGTTACTATTTCCATTATATGCATGTGCATGTGTTGTTTAATGAGAAAATTAATCAAATTAATCTATCCTGTTTCTTACTTATGCCTCTCACATACGATAAAAGAAATTGGCTGTTGTGAGTTATGGTATTGTGATATAGATGT
>JBAMHZ010424206.1:0-11351 GCA_037177395.1 Alpinia galanga | reverse complement strand
CTTGACCTACTAGGTCTTCCTGCCAGCTGTCTGGTCTACCTAACCCAGCTGGTCTTCATGCCAATTGTCTAGTCTACTTGACTCAATTGGACTTCTGCTTAGTGTCTGGTCTACCTGATCCACTAGGGCTTCCTGCCAGATGTCTGGTTCCCTAACTCATCTAGTCTTCTGCCTGGTGTCTAGTCGTTCTGATCTGCCAAGGTTTCTGCTTGGTTTCATACTAAGACTTTCCTGCACACTTTGTTATACATGTCAGAACACAAGTAAACCTAACTTTAAACTTTGGTTCATGTATCAAAACAAAGAATAGTGTTTACTGCACTAACAACTTAGACTTTTAGGCTACTAAGACTACACACTTGGAGTTACACCGCCAAGACTACTTACTTGGACTTTTTAGGCGGCCAAGACTACACACTTAGACTTACGCCATCAAGACTACCCACTTAGACTTTTTAAGTTGTCAACTCATGTTGGACTTTTCTTTGCCAATTCTTTATACTTGGACTTTTTTTGTCACTTAATAACACATGTTAGATCATCACTATTGTCTAACTAAAACTTAATTGTCCAAACATCAAAAGTAATTATTAGAGTATTCTTGCACCAACAAATTACTTTCTCTATAGGACTCCTCTATTTCACTAGATTATGATGATAAAGTTGTATATAATACAAATTTTGATGATGATTATGTTTGCAAGAATCTGAATGAAAATATTATTATCGTTATTGTTGACGATTCTAATAATCATGTTGCATGTGAAATTTTTAATGAGGTTTCTATTGTTCCTGATATGGATGATAATTTTAGTATGTTGTTAACTGATGTTGTTGAAAATCTTGATGTAGATGATGCAGTAAAGGTAGAGGCAGAGGCAATGCTTATCATATTTCTTCCTTTGATTATACATTATACAACTACTTGAATTAAAGTTTGAGTTGATTTCTAACAATTTGAAGGATTTGTACTTAAAGGGAGTGAAGTACAGTTGAAGTTCTACAAACTGAATACTCTCATTGTAGTCAAAGTTTCTAACATTGATGTTGAAAAAGCACTGACATTAATTGATATAGTCCATGCTCTAGACTTGACACTTTTAATAAATTATCTGACCACCCTGACCACCAGAAAACTATTAAAGAGACAATAATAAAGGGAGTGACTCTTAAAGATATTGATCATATAAGGAAGGTCCTCACTTTATCTCGGATCATTCCACCCTTGATGTGGATCTTAAAGTTGAACCATCTTCAACCACTAGGATAGACTTTTTCTCAATCCATCCCACCTCCTGCCTGGCTCTTATTACCGAATCACCTTCGACCGCCATGAATTAAGGGGAATTTATTTCTTTCTCTATCTCTTATTTTCCTTTTTCTTTTTATACATATGCTTCCTTGCTTTTACTTGTTTGTTTTCACTAGTTTCATTTCATGTAATTTTGAGTAGCTTTTTCATATGTAATTTTCTTGTACTTCTTTAAGAATCATAAAAGTTAATTAAATTTGATCATTGAATTTTGGAATACATTAGCATAATTGAGTGCTCTATTTACATAAAATTATATGTTTGGATGATGGATTCTATCTTGATTGATTAAGCTTGATGGACAAAATGACCTAGTGAGGATCACCTTCATGTTTATTATTGATTTTTTTAATATGTGATGGCACTCATGACAATTGATACTCTAGAACTTACTTGGTTTCTTTTTGAAACTATAGTAGCATAAACATACATGAAAATGATGAAGGATATTTTTTATTTTTATTTCCTCATTGGGAGTACAATTAAAATTTCATATTGGTAAGATATAGAAAAGATCATGAGCTTATAAGATGAAAATATATTTTCATTGATGAAGCCTTTTAAGTATAATCCAAAAATAAAATCATGAGGTCTTAGACCTAAAGTGGATAATATCATACCATTATAGAGATATATAAATCTTATAGGCACCAACACGACCTAAGGCAGTGAAGGAATTAGACAATGAACCAAATAGAAGCAGTTCTGTTTAAACTTTTCAATATATATTTTTTCAAAGTGGCAAATTCCCTCAATCTCTCTAGCTTCTGTCAGCTTTCCTGTATAGTCTATGCATTCAAGTTGAAATTATTTTGTCAATCTTACTGGAATGTGTTAAAGGATGTACATTCATAATTTAGGTTTGACATATAATTAATATAATCCTGTAGCTGACCCAAATAGTTGGAACAAACAAGTGATAATGACGTTGCAAAAAATGTAGAACAAAATGAATATAATCTAGGCAAAGGTAAATATGGATCATGAAGGAAGAAAAGCAAGACATCCTGATCCTGTCAAGGAGACCAAGATGTTAAAATATTCCTTGAATATGCTAAAAAATTGAACTAACTAGAGAAGAGAAAAGGAAGTTGAGTTTCTCTTGTAGTAGGAATAAGAAATTTGATTGTGATCATACTCATTAAACCTTATTGCAGTAGCTGGCTTCAGTACATCCATTTGTTTATAGAAAAGTAAGCACCCAGTATGTGAGATATTATGATATATCAGAAACCTCCAACCTTTTTGTTATTGACCGAACCGGTCTCATAATCCAGATGTCTCAGATAGACACTAATATTCTGACTATGGTTTTTAACAAAATCTCAAATTGGAGCCTCATCATTTAGTAAAACATCATGATTTCATGCAAAGAACCAAGGAAGATCCATATTTCATATACAACACTAACCACATGAACTTCTTCACCAGTTCAGTGGGTTCCTTCATGTCAAATTGGCAAAATATTTGTCAGTAAATGAAAGAAATGTATCATGAGCATAATGTAGTTTATTCTTTGTTTTAGTTACGGGAAAAAAAATATGGACTACTTCACATTCAGCATTGGTTTTATCAAAGACTGCCTTTTCTCATTTGCCTTTTTATGTTTTCCATTTAATGGGTTAGGAAAAGCACTCAGTGTTATAAAATAGTCAATAAAGGGCTTAAACCTACCTAAATAGAAAAATACTAGATGGCATTGGCAAGTAGAGAGAGTTTTTCCCCCTATTTTAGTTTCTTTTTGTGTAGCAAAAGTTAAACCAAATATGTATTAATCCCTAGCAACACCCAACATGCTATACCTTGTATTTTGCTAAGTTTAAGGTTGGTTTGGACATCCTGTTGAAAAATTGAATAGGTTTCGTAAAGTCATCAGATTGAGGAAGATAGAGACAATGGCAGAAGTAGTGCCCAACAGGGGCACCCTTGTTATGGTTCATAATGCTGAACAACAGACCAAACAATCTCAGGCCAAAGCTAATACAAACTGAAACTCAAAGCACAATTTCAAACTTGTGACTAAAGAGGAAAGCAAGAAGATGTACGACAATCATCCATGTGAATAAAAAGCCAATAACAAAAGGAATAAAAAGATAACAAACCATGCCTCCCTCCAGATTTCTTGCAATCTCCTTCAGACATTTTTCATTTTTCTCCAGAAGACTCTTCAGTTCTGCATCCAAAGTGAATCGTGTAAGCAATTAAATATTAAACATTATTGACAATATATGAACTACCATGACAAGAACAAGATGAAGTGACATGCCAATGTACACTTTCGCTAACAATTGAAAGATATATACAATAACACTTTAACTTAAGTATGATAGAATCTTTACATTTATCTGTACACAAAATGATATTTCAATCAGAATATTAACAGATCTTTATGAAGACATTTAGGCTCTCCATGGCAGAGAGAGAGATAAACAAATTACACAATCCAATCCAAATTGACCAAATCCAACCAAGGTAGCTAGAGTCCCATTGCTTTAGTATCAATCTGAATCTATCAGTGATATGATGGTATTGCCAGCTGTTGACAAATGAGGCCTGAGGATGGAAGTTGTGGAGTAAGCAGTCTTTGCCAACCAAATATGGTGAATTGCATTCATACAGAGGATACAAGTAACTGAGAAGATATATAAATTGAAAACCAAAGTAAAATACAGAAAGCTTCACAATATACCATGGGTAGAAAAAAAATGGATATATAATAACTTTTGATGGCAAATACTGGAGAAAGTGTGGAAGAACCACAAGATGGAAATCATTCATACCTGACATTAGGAGAACACTAGGAAAATTTGCTAGATGAAGGATTCTAATTCATTTTGTCAAAATATAAAATGCAAACCAAAAAACTTAATAAAAATGTGCAAACCAACAACTTTTAAGAAATTTTATGCGAACCTTCAGATGGAAGCTGATCATGGATGCTCATATGATGCACTGTTAGTAAATTAGGAGCCACAGAAGTATTTGTGGAAGGAAAATCCATCATCTTTTCCTAATACATTAAGAGAAAAGAATGAAGGCTAAAACATATTCAATTAATAAACAATCTAATATGTTCCTATAGGCATCCAAGCATTAGTATTTTACCTGATATCATATAGTTCATAAAATAAAATAACTAAGGTGAGCAAACATAAATCACCCATTTTTCCAAAAATAACAACTGTAAACTGATAGATTAGTGTCATATGGTGCACCCCATAGACACATTTTAACATGGGCATATTAGCATAATATTCCAAAATTACTTGAGTTTTCTCTCAAAACAGATATGAACTCCCAAGTCCACAACCACAGGGTTCTCATCTTTAGACAGCTGGTTTACTTGGCTTAAACAAATCATCCCATTTTCAACAATGTATCTCACTCATGTGATGCAGTCATTAATTTGACCTTCCCCTTAGAATGATGTATATAAACTCCTTGCTGTATCATGCTTACATGAACAGGTGGATTGTCATGGGCATTTGTGCACCTTTTCCTTTGTACATAATTCACCATTTACGCTGTAAAATTATTATTATTGAATACTGATGTGGGTATAATCAACATGCTTGACCATAAGAAATACATAGAATAGTGGGGATATCCTCCTTCAATTTTGCTAAAAGAAAGATCAATTAAATACAGAAAAAAAAAAACATCATTCATAAGATATCAGATAAGGAAAACCATGAGAAAAAGTCTTAGGCATTACCTTCATATCTTTTATCTTTTTTGTTGCATAATATTCTTCTGTCTTTCTCCTTTTTCCATTTTCCTTGTTCTGGAAAGATTTCAATAACTTTACAATTCATAAAATTGAGCGAAAATAAAAAACGGCCACACATTTCATGATTCTTCAAAAATATAGCACATCATGAGCTAAATTGTGGCATCTATGTACTCAAACTCTTGATCGACTCTTGGTACTTGTCTCAAACACTCAATGCTCCAAGTCAAATTCCAAACTCAGCCATAAAATCTTTAAGAGAATGAATATAAAGCACCTAAATTTATACCCATGTAGAGTAGTCATATCTGAATCATTACATTTTAGCTTCTTACAGCCAGATTGGCTTTTTAATCTGCTAGGTTGAATGCAACATTTGTTATAAGGATTGTTGAAATGGTATTGTTCTTCTAAGAGTTGAGATTCAAACCCAATGATTTAGGCAACGACTTCCAAGATCACCAACTGAGCAAGCTAGCATTTCCTTTATTAGGGTTAAGCATTATGCAATCAACAAAGTATTCAGAACTTAAGAAGAGGCAAAAACAAAAAAAAAACAAATAGATTAATAAATCATTCGGTCAGCCTTTCATCTATAGCATGAAATAATTAAATATTGACATGTGAAAAAAATAGATATGTTAAATAAGATATGCACAAAATATTTAGAATAGCTTCCCCTCACGCTAAGAAAGCAATTGAATAGTTCAATACAGTTAGAGGTATAATGAAATCAGTAAAAGAGGGTAAAACAGAAAAAATGCAACAATTTAATAGATAGCATCAGCCAGAACAAAATGTCCTAGGTTCTCATTATATATATTGAACTGTTTAAGAATATTTAATGAAGTCATAGTCATAAGCTTTGAAGTAGCAAGCTTTAGTGTCATGCGTTTTCACAAATCTTCTTTTTTGGAAGATAAAATAAAAAGGCCACAATTAGTCATTGTATTGGGACCCCATGGTGGGGGGTGTACCTTTGGCATCTGGGAACTTAGCCAAGAAAACTTCCTCTTTTTCCAGTTGATGTATTTGACAATATAGAAGTCCATAAGATATTTTAAGTGTATATTAGAGGTAAATTTATGTATACTACCAATGAAGGCGAGATTTGATTTATAGATTGAATCCAATTTCAATTGATTGAAAAAGCTATAATAGAAAGTCTTATAGTCACACACTCCCATAACCAAAATCAATCTTCATAACAAACTATCACCTGTGTTTGCAATCATATTGTTTTGCATTGTCTGTATATAATCTTCAAATGGATGCTACACAGATCAAATAACTATGATATCAAGCATAATAGATAGCACTTTAGCCCAGTGCATTACAAAACTTCTGCTTCAAGTAATAAGCAAGAAACTTGCAAATTTTGTAAAGGGCTAATATATATGAATCTCCCAAAGTCTTCCAACTTAATTAGAGTCCGAACTTGCTCTGTGCCTTACGCACCCAAAGACCTTCACAGTCTTCCACCTCTGCTTACAAAGCATGGTATCTCTAAAGCAGAGGAAGTTTTAACCAAACCTTTTCAACGGTCTAAGCTCAATTGCAGATGTATTTTACTTAACCATAACCTCCCACACCAAAAGAAGCATAGAACATTCGTGGGGGATAGACGTGGTTAGAATTGGTCAACTGTATGAAACATAACAGTAAAATCTTCAGGGGATGAAGTAGTGAACATGATAAGATGTTTTCTAGTGTTTGTAAAAAGATCCAACTGATATGTGCATACCTACACCCTGTAAATACTTAGATGTGTCTACCATTATTTTATGTAGTATAACAGAGTATATATATATAAATATATGTTGAAAATTGTAATGCAAGAGAAGTATAACATCCAAAGTGAAAGATAATGACACAAAAGTGACCATATGCCAATAATAGACACAAAGCTATCGTTGAAAAATATACAGCAAGAAGATAACTTACAATCATCCACTGACATCTCAACGCAACATCCCTTATAGTCTTCCGAGGCAGCATAGCAGCTATCTTGGTGAACTTTTGTACACTTGATTCACTTGAAAAACTGTAGATCACAAACAAATAATTGATGGACTGGAGGAAGACTTTATGATAAATTCATAGGCAGGTTTGTAGGCAAGCATGAAAAGAAAATCCTAAAAAGCATGAGAACCAGCTAAGCTGCGAACATCAAAATGTACATAGACAACAAAAGATGCCAATGTGTGAAAGACAGCAGAAAGAAAAAGAAAAATTGTTGAGAAAGATCAGAAAAATGTTCAAGGAAAAAATATGAAAAAACTGTGACCTAGGCAACTACGTTGCCGACAGTTACCATAAATACATGTTGCAGAATTCTGAAGTCATTCCCTTTTCAAGTCTAATCTTCAATATTCAATGACACTTTTTCTTCTATGAACTAAGACATTGTAGCACTCCGCCACTATAAAAATAAAAAAGAAAATATTTTTAATAAAAAAGTAATTATATGTAGATCTTATACATACTTTATTAGGCCTCTGTTCAATGTTTCCACTTCATCTGGAGACCAATATGTAGGAGAACCTGAAACATGCCTGAACCAAGGCGTTATTTCCTGAAAAACAGATTCTGCTGAATATTGAGCTTGAGTAGCAGCATCCATATGATTTGACATGCCAAATCCAGCAGTCATAAGAATGCTGACCATGCTACTGTTTCCAGCCAAAGTAGGTACGTCACCAGGAGCCATCCCTGTTGGGCTATCTATTGCACTTGACTGGAAAGAGACCATGTGAGGATGACTAAATGGAGAACTCCTCTCCTGGTAAGAGCCATTGTTAGGATTGCCCTCCATCTTGTACTGCTGCGCTTGGATGGCACCAATTTATCACGGACTGTCCATAACTACGACCAATCGTACAAGCTAAAAAATCTCAAGATGCCAGCGTCCAGCAAGAATCCAACAATATCCGTTCTAATACCACATAAGCTTGAGTGTCGATAGCCAAAAACCTGAATTCTCTTTTTATAGCAAAACAAATACCTCAAAGAGGGAAGAAAGTAAACCTTACCTGCAGAAGGATCGTGGGCAATGGCGTCAGTAAAATTTAAACAGAATAAATATTTTTATTAATAGTGCGTCTCTCTTAGATTCTATAACTTGAACTCATTCATCAATGAAGTTAATCCTTGGGCTACTACCTTGTTGCTCAAAGGGAAATCAGACAAGATCAAACTAGTACATGGACAGGATTCGATAAAAAAAATATAACCAAAAAGCCAATCTTGATTGAAGTATCTCACCGAAGACCTCAGAGACCTGCATTCTTGAATCTTCTCAGACCACTCAAGAAGAAATAAGAAATTATAAACTTAAAATCGAGGCCCAATAAGCACACAAAAGACAAGGAAATCTACACACAAAAAAAAAAAACTAAACTAAAGATACTAAGAAGTGGAAGCATGAAACATCACAAAATGGCAGCTTTTGTACACTCATCAATCTCCGACACGCACCAGAGGCTATGCCTCCTCTCGACTGGCATAGACGATAAAATTGTAACTAGATTCGAACCTTTAACTCCTTTCTCTATGCCGTGCTCCTGCTTTTCCTCCTCTCCAATGGGGAGGCAGAGAAAAAGGCCTCTATTTTTCGGAGAGCATAGATCGACAGTAACGGATTTTTTAAGTTCGAAAGAAGCAGTACCAATCTAGATGCAGAATTATATGCCAAGCCTCATGCTCTCTCCTCCTCCGCCCTTTCGCTTTTCTGCCTCATTCTTCTCTCAAATCCCCTCCTCTCCATTTTACTGCTCTTCCTTCTTCTCAAATCTCCGCCTCCTCTTCTCCTCTCCCCGAGATCAGATTTCGAGCCAATGGAGAAGTGCCCATCCAGTTCCGCCTTCCACCCTCTTCTTCTTATGCAGCCACCATTCGCCCCTTCATTCGATATTTATTACGATCGGATGCCACTTTGGCGGCAAAGTGTCAAGTTCTAACCGAAACAGATGGCCCGATCAGGTCCCTTCGATTCACCTTTTGTAAGGCGCAACCTTGCAATTCGAAGATTACCGATCCAACGGTCCAGATCCCCCAAGTTCCTCGGCTGCGCCGCCGTTCTGTTACCACCAGAGATTTCTCGTTGGGCCCCACCGGAAGACTTGTGGGTACGTGAAACACGACCTTCCCCGAAGAGAGCCGCGATGATCCGCTACAAAATATGGCGTATAGAAACATACCTCGTGTGCCTGATGGAGTACAGGAGACGTACGTAGTGCAAGGTTGAAGTCTTGGAGGCGATCGGCAAAGGCATTCCGAAAACGGCAAGGTCGCAAAGGAAAACAGGTCCCAGTCGGCAGTTGGCACGTGGAGCGATACTAGTAGGCGAGTATGGCGGCCACGTGGGTGGGTGAGGAAGTGGGGTTCTAGGAAAAAGCATAGGAAATGTAAAAGAACTAAAAAGGACCGCGACCCACTAATCGTACTTGGAAATGGAGTTGGCAGGGTAAAGGGGCGGCCACGATTGATTTGGGTACGCGGGTAGGCGACGTCAGATGTATCTCAAAATGGCAGCTCACCGAATCGCTGACTGCTGTATCTCGAGTTTCTCAGACTCATTACATTACGTTTCATTTCAATTTCGTTTCATTGTCTTTTTTTTTTTTTTCTTTCAAAGGTTAAAATCTAGAATACAGTCAATCTATCTTCGGAATATTCGAATTTTATTCCTTTTATTTATTTTACTTGATAGTAAACTCTTTATTATTATTTTTATTCAGATTTTTTTTAAAGATAAATAATGTGGATATTCAATCTGAATCGGATATACATTGATATAAGAAGACTGATATACATGTTTCTGATGGCAAAAAAAAAGTTGTAATGTTTATCCCAAGTACGTAGTCCTCGTGATCTTTTTAGGGTTCGTTTAGCTTACGTAATTATTCATAACTTTGATTATCCATTTAAAATTATCAATAAAAACTTTGTTTAATTTAAAATTTAAATGATTACCAAGTAATGAAGAATGCCTAATACGTCATGACATGTCAGTAAAATGATTATATATGGGAAATAGTAAAACCTTCAAGAAGTTTGATTTTTTTTTATTCCCGGGGTTATATAAATTTTTTTTCTAAAATTATCCTTTGATTTTACCATTTGAAATAAAAATATTCTTATTAAGTTGGCTGTCGGACATCGTCAGCCATCGAACGTGGTCATCGGCCGCCACCGCTGTCGCTCGCCCGTCCACCGCTACTGCGATCGGCCAACCCCTGAACACCGTTGGCCACCGGACACTACCACCTGTCGATCGCCGCTGATTGCTTGCCGTCGGCTATCGCTGATCACCGATCATCAGTCACTAATTGTCGGTCGCTGGTCACTGTCGATCACCAATAACAATAATAATGTTTCAAAGTACATAAAATCTTACAATTAAATCAGGGATAATATAGTAAAATATTATACTATATTATACTTTAAAATCTCTAAACAAATAAGTTTTTATTGAATTACTTAGAATTAAATCAAACAACCTAAGTTATGTTTTATTTTTTATAATCTTGATTATATAATTATATAGTGATAATATAATCAAAATTATGCATGACTATCTCAAACTAAACAGTATAACTTGAAGCAGAGGGTCGAAGGCGGAACTATTGACGTAGTTCATATGCTAGTCAATAGTAATCATTGTTATACGTAGTTTGTCCCTCAATTGTGTATAAAGGTGCACCCACGCATGCAGGATAACAATTTCATATTTTATTATACTAAAACAATGTTCCATGGATGAAAATAATAATAAGATCTATTTTTTTTTAATTTTTCTGTTTTTTTTAATATTAAAAATATCTAATAATCTTATGCATTCACATTGGAACCTCTATAGGCTTTCGACCTGATTAGGACTAGAGATAACTGAGGTCTGATAGTAAAGTCTAACCTCTAAAGTTGCATCATTCATAGTCGAAGTTACATTCTATTTACAAAGATAAACTCTCAGATCCAACTCTACCACTGCATCGTAATCGAGGGTCTTTTTAAATTGTTTATAATTGCCCTTTCCAATGGCAGATTTTGTTTGATAATAGTTTAATCTCTCATAGTTTGATTTGATCAGGTTGTGTTTGACAATAGTTTAATTTGAGCTATAATTGGGCCCAATTGAGATTTTGTTTGGCACAGTCTGATTCGGCTCATGATGGGCGTGGCCCAACGAAGGTTAAGCTGCATAGGGTTGAGCCCAAATTGGGTCATGAGATGGGCTAGATGGGGTTGGCTCAGCCCACTAGGCAACTCAGTATTCCATTCATCGACACACCGTGACCGCGTGCGTAC
>JBAMHZ010424195.1:0-11352 GCA_037177395.1 Alpinia galanga | reverse complement strand
TACATGTTTAATTTACTGCATTCTATATTCACGCAATTAGTTACGAAGATCCTACAGATACCATAACAAAAGGCAAACACACAAGAACATGTATTACATGACACTCAGCGTTATGAAATCCTAGCCTGAGTTCTCTAGGAAAGCAATGAGACTTCATCCCGCTCACAAAATAAAAGCGCGAACAAATCTTTCCTCAGTTACAAGCATTAAAGTTCACTGGTAAAATTCAGCAACTACATTATATGGATAACTGAAGCCAGCAAAAGCTCGCTGAAAACCTTAGAATAGTAGAATTTGGCAAGGATATGAAAGGCAATGTAACTGTTGTGCCACTTTTTTTTTTTTGGATGAGCTCACAAGAGTATAAGATTTTTGACTACCGAGGAGACTCTCTGTGTCAGGTTGAGACTCAAAAACTCACTAGCATACGGAGAGCACAGACATTTGTTCTATCGAACCTATGATGCACTCCCATAAAACACAAGGAATTGTCGAGCGTATATGCGTTTCAGGAATTATCTCTCAGTCATCAGTAGTATTCCAAAAGATTCACCTTTCCTCAGAAAATTCCTTTTCAAATTTTCTCTATCTAAATCGGCAGCCTATTTAATTTGACGACAGAAATTAATGTGCCAATCAAAAATGCAAAAGAAAAAAAATGAAGTACAAAAAATTCGAGAAAATAGAGAGAACTCAGAGAAGCGAAGAGAGCATACCATCCGTGCAAACGCTTGTGGAGGTTAATTGTGTACTCCCTCGTGACCACCTCCTCCTTCCTCCCCTTGCTCCCCTTCCACACCATTTTCGCTGCCGACGGTGCTGCTGTCGGCTGACCGCCTCTGCAGGTAAGAACCCGAGCACCAACACCAACGCTAAGGCAGCCAAATTACGAAATCACCCTCCTGCGGATATGTTATTATTATTAGTCAGCCCATTTGAGAAAGTAACCAACCCAATTAAATTGTCTTTGGCCCAATTTATATATATAGCGCCTACGTGTCTTATCCTATGCGACAACGTTTTCGTCGTTCGATCGATCACGATTACACAGTAACAATGAATACACAGTGTTCCATCGGCGATGTTCTTCTCCAGTGAGCACTATAGTCAACTCCTAAATCCGTCGAGGTAGTCACTGCCAATCGGTTGACCAAACTGTGGTCGAATTTTGGCCGGATTGCGACGGCTACTATAGCTGCTGGCGGCAGTAATTGCAGCTGATTTCAACTGCAATCCGATCAGGCTCTGGTTTCGATCAGACCACAGATGAATTTTATTCGGATCGTGGTTAGATTCCAACTAGACCATGGGCATATTTTAGCTGAATTGCGGCCGCAATTCGGTCGAATTCCAGCTCCGACCAAACCGAGGCCAGATTCCGACATATCACTACAGGAATCCGGCCGAACGGCAGCAGTAGTAAGGAGCTTGTCACGGCAATGAGTTATTGTTCATCGCGCATGGGCGCTCATGAATGAGTTACGCAAGAGATCAATGTCATATATGAGCGTTGATCTCCTGTATGCCTTATCTTGCGGGACGTGTGCACAACAACATCTTCGTCGTCCGATCAATCGCGATTGCACAGTAACAAGGAATACACAGTCCTCCGCCCATGATGTTCTTCTACGGTAAGCACTATAGTCAATCCCTAAACCCATCGGGGTTGCCACCGCCATTTATCGTCGTGGGCACTTGTGCGCAACGTCGCACGACTCCACTGCCGGTGGTTGGTTGGCGGCCGATTTCTTCGGCGTTGACAGTGACGACACTATAACCTAAACCCTGAACTCTATGGGTTGTCGGTGTCATCCTATTGCGGTTGGAATTCGGTCGAATCACAGCCGCCAGTGCCGTAACTACTAGCGGCTGAAATTGGCTAAATTCTGACCAAATTGCGATTAAAATCCAGCTGCACTCAGGCCGACATCGGAGTCTAGCCCAACTGTGGCCGGATTTCAATCGCAATTCGGCCAAAATCTGATGGTAAGAGGCTGATTTTGATCAGAGATTATTGTGCGTTGTGCGCAGCCACGTGTCGCGCACACGACCGGTGTCTAGCGTAACAATATATTTGTTACACTGGACGCCGGCCGTGTGTGCATCTGTGCGTGTCGTCACAGTTGATCATCAAATTTGTCAGAATTTGTTGCCATCGAGCTGCCATCCGCACTATAACCCAAATCCATAATCTTAGGGGACGCCGGCGCCGTTCGATCGCGATCTAAATCGGCTGGGATTTCACCGAATCGCGGCTGCTAGCGGTTGGATTCCAGCCGAATCACCATCGGAATCTAGCCACCATCGGGCCAGACTCTAATTCCAACCCGCCCGTGGCCGGATTTAGGCCACCTCGAGGCAGACTCCGACACCGACCCAACTACATCCGGATTTCGGCCGCGATTCGACCGAAAATCAGCAGTGGTGAGCGCGAGAAAAGGCTATGAATGTGATGTTAATGTGCATTTCTCACCGTCGCTCACAGTGGGCATCGGGTTTATGCGCAACTATGCACGACAGTGAGAAATGCAAAGTAACATCGCATTCACAGCCTTTCCTCGCACTTGCCAACGTTGGATTCCGGCCAAATCGCGGCCAAAATCTAGCCACGGCACTGGCTGCCGCAATTCGGTCAGATTTTAACCAATTTCGGCGGCAATCGGATGGCACCAGCGTCCCCAAGGGTTCATGGGTTAGGATTTAGTGCTGACAAATCCAGCAATCGACAATGACGACATGCACAGTCACGCACGCAACCAACGCCTTGCATAACAAATCTCTCTCTCTATATATATATATATAACACCTCTATTATCTAGCGTTCGATTCTCTTGAATTCAAGAATTCAACTATAGTGCACAAACGATTGGACAATGGATAATAAAGATGTTCACAGATAAATTGTATAGGGTAACATTTCTCTATATATATATTAAAATACAAACAAAAATAGACGGGTGAGAAATTAATTAAATAATCAAGATCATTATAAAGGATATTTTGAGTATACTATTTAGTCATCATCATTAATTTGAATTTAGTTAATGAGAAATTTTTTTTTATAAAAAAAAAGTGAAATATTATATTCTTGTAATGACATATATGCTATATTAATTTTATTTTTCTTCAAAAAGGATTCGCATAGCTTATCAAACACCAAATACATGATCTACTTCATATCATGTATCATGTTGCTCAACTCAATTGACTCAATTATATGATACATGATATGATTATTCAGACTCGCTATATTCAGCTAGTAAGACGTGCACGATCCCATTGACTCAATTACATAATACAATTATTCAAACTTGCTATATTCGTCGAATACGTTCAATCTAACTGATCTAAGCTATGTTCCCCTTTTCTACTGTATTCTATGCATTATGTACGTCTAGCACAAGTGATTCAGGTTGAACCCCCGCTCGTCAATTAAAATTTGATTTATTTATAGCTGAAAAGATAGAAATTCTTTAATCCATTTCCTAAGCTGGATTTACTTGGATAAGGTAACAAGGAAAAAAGAAGAGGCAGAGAGGAAATCAAAATAAAAATGTCCATAATCATTCCTTCATGCGTTTTAATATTCTTCACTTTTCCTTGAGGAAAACCCATTAATTGTGAAATGGATGGAAAGAAATCATCAGTTGATCATAATACCCCATTCATTTTGATATCTGAATCGAGTAATGGAATGATTCATTCCAAGTTCATTTTTCTCTAACAATTTTTTCACCAGATAAAATAAATTGATTCCATTTTTTCCCTTTTTGTCAAAGGAGAAAAAAAAAAAGAAGAAAAAACTAACTGTGATCTCGTACAGGATGAAAACTTACATCAACACTGCAACGAGAAAAGAATGAAGTAATGTGAAGCAAGATGTATCACTTAGTGCCAGCATAAGCTTCTCGTCGCTTTTGGAAATAATTTAGCAGCGATAAAGCCTGAAAGAATTAATGAAGAATGGGCAAATTAAATCAGTTAGGTTCATGAATGAAAGTTGTAAGGGAGGTGAACAAAAAACACAGAATGGACAACTGAATCCAAATCTAAGTTGAACCTAGCAGACATTTCTTCACTGCCATTTTTGAGAAATTGTCAAGATTAAGTTTCAAAGCAGGAACTAATCATGTTCTCTAAAATCCTCTATATGTAGGGTCGTTGAGGAATATCGTCTTTGTACTAATAGTGAATTATCTCCTCCTGCCCTGTGGATATAACCTCTAAAGCTGAATCATGCAAATTCTCGTGTGCGTGATTGGTTGCGTTGCTTCCAGCATTTTCTACCAGCATCATAGCATTTTGAACCTCTTTGTTAACTGCTAAAATCACAAAAGCATGCAACATGGACAAAATTAAAGAGAGTAGAACGTGAGGAGAGAATAAAACTCCACTCCTAAGCATTTTCGGTTAGGTTGAATTCCCCCTTGAGCTTTACATGATATCAGAGTTAGTCCTTAATCTCTAGTGATGCTGGGCTTGAGAGGGCTTGCTAAAAGTGAGTGGATAGTGAGGAAGACAAACCTCCAACTCTAAATCTCACATTTTCAATTCATAATTTTTATAGTATGCTTAAACACTAGGAGGTCTCCTACCTAAGTAGTTTGGCATTTTGAGTTGGATTGAGCTCCCTCTTGGACTTCAATAGTTATTAAGAAATGGTCATAATACACACTCTAAACAAAAGATGTATGTGCCATACTTTTACCAAGTTCATATGGCACTTGTGATTGGTAAGCCAAAGAAAACCTAGTAACATCAAAAATACAATTGAACAAGATTACATGCAACAATACCTTTTCTTTAGCTCGTGGCGTACCGCAATGCGACAATGCTACCAGTGACGGCACAGCATCTTGTTGCAGAACTACATGGCAATATTTATTGCTACTCCTACATAGTTGAAGCAAAGCTGCGGCGGCATTTTCCTTTCCACGAGCAGATCCCAGTTCGACAACATCCACAAGTGCTGATACCCCATCTTGCCCTATAGCAATTCTTCCTTCTGATGTAGTTGCCAGATTTGCTAAAATAGTCACAGCCTTGTCAACCAAACCAGCTGCAGCATGGTCTATAAGGCTGACCAAATGGGCTACTGCTCCCGACTGCACAATCCTAACCATGTTGGCACGGCATTTCGACAGATTATACAGCGCTGTCACTGCATCTTCCTTTCCTCGAGGAGTTCCATTCATGAGTAATTCTACCAGAGGGCCGATAGCATCAGACTTGCCTATCTGAATCTGATTCTCCTCAATTTTCGCAAGACTACTCAATGTTGCCGCAGAGTTTTCCTTTGCTTCAGGGATGCCTGATCTAAGCACATCTATCAGGGCAACTATGGCATTAGCATTTGCAATGGAGATCTTGTTTCTGTCATCGATTGACAAATTTAGCAGCACCGTCACTGCATTCACTTGAGTCGCAGGGTCCGATGAATGAGTCAAACCAACCAATAATTGTACAACTCCACAATCTGCAATCACGCTCCTATTTTCTGAACATTGTGAAAGCAGGCGCAGCTCACCTGTAGCACATCTCTGCAGATCAGCAGAATCGCTTTTCAAATCCTCAATCAGCTTGAGGACTTGGGATTCAACACCCAATAGATAAGGACTGGAATCCATAAAACCTGTTTGCGGTTGAAAAGTTAATTAGTCGATAGGAAGAAAAACGATGATGAAAAAAAAAAAACAACAATAAAAATTGCCAACTTTAGGACAAAAAACAGAATTTGCTTCGCCCACAAGTAGATCCCGTTAACCATGTGTAAATCATAATATGAACTAATCAAGAGAAGACAAACTAGAAATTATACCTCGATAAAAGAATAAGGTCAAACTATTTCAATTCCATTTTGCTCAAACAAAAGTTTGATTAGCTGGCAGTCAACATCTACTGGCACCTCAGGAGTTAGATATCACCATCAAAATTATGGCTGCTTGAAAGTGGGATGATTGGTTACGGCAAATCCTATCCTGGGGAGTTAATTAGGAATCACAATCGAGAATAGAATACGCGTGGGCTGCTAGAAAAAGGGACTGAAAATCCCTAGACGAGGTCAGCCACGAAGAAACATCACAACTTGAATCACAAAAACTATAATCGAGTACGGCATTACTATTAGCCACAAACAAGACTTCTACGAACGTCATCTGAGGGTCAAATTACTCATCCTTCGACATTTGAGGTGCCGGGAACATACTACTGACCAAATGGATTAAAGATACCACACATCAAACACCAGATCCACAGAAGAAAAAACAAAAACAATCATACCAACAACAGACCACGAAGATGAAACCAGGTAACAAACTCGATCAATCAAATAAGACCGAAGAAGAAACTACGGCACCAAACCAAAAAACGCGGGAACACCCTAGTGAAAGATAGCGGGGGGAATGGAGGGCAAGCGATTGAGCTGGAGGAGGAGAGGGAAAAGGCCCACCTTTTCGATCTCGCCGATTCGCCTTTGACGCATTCAGCCGCCAAGAGAAATGCTACTACCCCGGCGGAGACGAAGGTGAGTGGAATGGGCGGAGACGATGGAATATATGAATGCCGCCCTGGAATTCTGCAATGCTTTTTGACTTGGTCATTCTCCAAATTATTTTAAAAAATAAGTATATGATAATAATTATGATATTTAGGAAAAATGATTACAAAATTATTTGGAAAAAAAATCATAGCTAAAAAATAAAAGCAAAATCTCATAATTCGAAACTAAATTTTTTATAAAAGTTCAAAGTATTATTTATTTATTCTTAATTCTGTCTAAAAAATTAAATAAATGGAATGGAAACATCACGCAATAATTATTTTTTCTCACTAGGTTTCATTCAAGTTATTTCGTTTAATTGGAGTAAAAGATCAATTCATCATTATTTTTATTATTTTCTTTTTATTTGATAATTCAGATATATAAATCTTACGAACTATAGAAAAATTTCATATGATTGACCAACGAATATTTACACAACTTAAAAATTAAATCTTCTCTGCAAAACATGGCATGAGTTTTCTTCCTTTTTCTTGTAATTAATTTCCTTAGTTGCGACATACAACAACTTAATTCCATTTAAGCTAAGCAAAATGGTGTTCTTTGTTCTTTGTATCTTCCGTTTCCTTATGCTCCAAATCTGAAAATAATTCTACACTGAAACAAAACAGCATTAGTCACTGAGAAGCATATGGCCAATTAAAAAGAACAATTAGGGAAAATTATGGCTCGAGAAGGCACAAACAAATTGTGGAAATTAATACACAAAAAGATCCCAATTCAATAATATTTGTGCTGCTTTTTCATTAAGACCAAGTGCATCTATATTGGCATTAAATATTCTCTTTTTCTTCGTAGTACATGCGTCCTCCCGTTCTTGAATATAGTGCATTCATTTTTTTCAAAATATGTATGTATACCTACATCTTATTCACAGAAGTGACCTTATGAGTGGTTTGAAAACAATTATAGATCTGCACGGATGAAACATCTAATTTCCCTAATGTTAGATTTTCAGTATAATATTTCATGTATCCTTCTTCAAATGATATCTCCTCCAAGCATTCTATCTCAAATCTCAACAGAACAAAGACCTTTCCGCTCTATGGATTCAAGTATCCATCTTGTCTCTTTCACTCCTAGTGTTCTAGTAGGATTATTATTGTGCTTGAGTTGGATCAGTAGAACATAGACCTTTCCTCTATCGGTTCAAGTATCCATCTTGTTCGTTGCACTTGCCTATCGTCCTAGTGTTTGAGTAGGCTCCCGCATCTAACTAGAAGGCCATGACCATCATCTAAACACAACCCTACTACGTAACTGATTTGGCTTAATCGGTCTAAATTTAGGCCTTGTTGCTTCACAACTATCAGTCTAGCTTTGTGAGGGCCACGTTGATTTGTGAATATGTTTAGTTCAAAGTAATTATGATAATTTTAATTATCAATTTAAAATTATATTATTTAATTCAAATAATAAATAATTCTCAAATAATAAAGTATATCTATCACATCAATAAATGAAGCATAATGAAACGTATAATTGAATAAGATTTTTTTTATTCTGAAGTTATACATATTAATCTGATAATCATTATATATAATAATTTGAATCATACACACCCTAAAAATTTTCTTCAACTCATAATTAGTTCCATGAAGATTGCACGAACTCTTCAACTAACAAACAACTTCCTAAGGACCAAAGTTTGGAACAGAATAACTCCTCAAGTAAGTAGATATCACCTCTTCTTTGTTTTTTCTTCTCCTTCCTACCAGACCTACCCTACCTGTAATTTGTCATGGACACCATGTGTTAAGTGCAGTACCGAAACTCTTTTGGGAGCAAATGCTTGTTTGGGAGCAAATGAGGGGAGAGTAAGTAAGGGAAAGGTAAAGATAAATAAGAAATAAAAAAAGGTAAATCCTGTTTGAGAAGAAGTGAGGGAAGGGGAAGAGAGGGAAACTTATACCCCTCATACTCATAAAAACTTAACTTTTCTTACACTCCAATTTGGAGTGTAAGTTTTCCCCTCCCCTTCCCTCCCTTCCTTTTCCATTACTTACACCTCCCTCACCCCATCCAAACAAGGCCTTATTTGGGCTGAGCACCGAAACTCCAGGAGGAACGAAATTTTAAATTCTACTTATGACAGTATGATTTAAAAGTTTTTGAAAATAATAGGGAGTTACATTAGAGAGAAAGAAAAACATAAAATTCGGATGCTGCATAAGGAAGAGTACCTTGATATTACTGTCCCAATGACATGACAAACTTTTACGGTGCTGGAGCCCGTGCGACAAACTTCCTTGGAACAGTAACATTTCCTACAGTGCAACGGGAATACTCAGCTTATAAGGAAAGTTTTGCATTAAAAAAAAAAGAAGCATATAATCATATCAAATATGCAATACTATTCCACAGCTCCACCATCGATCATAAGAACCATGAAAGTTACAGCGAATAAGAAAAACACGAACACTCGTACTTCCATTAAAAATTCTTCACAATAAAAATCATGATTTCATCTGAAAATACTAACTAAAGAAAAGAAATTGCATTGAACTCTATGCTTACATTTTATTGTACAACAATATGAATCTACAAACGTAAGTTGCCGAGGAAGTCAGATAGCCTGACAAAACAATTAAGATAAAGGTGACAACCAGAAATATATTTGTGTGCAACATAAAAAGATTTTAAAAAATGGAAATTATTGTAAAAACCTTATATTCTTAGCAATGACAGTGCCCCCATCTTCAGCATCGAGATGGCGTCGCACAACTTCTTCTAGATGACCATCTCTATAAGCGTGCTGTAAAGAAAGATGACACATGTACAATGAGAAACTCAAAAGGAGTATCAAAAACTATATTAATTTTAAGTAATAATCTAATAATGACGTTTAGATTTTTCATCCATGATTTATGAATGAACAAATAATGAATACTGGAGATATCAATATTGATAGAGTTTGAGATGGCAAAAAGGGGAAGCAATGAAATACTGGAGAAAACAATATTGATAGACTTTAAGGAAAAAGTTTCATAGATGAGATAATCATAATAAAATTGCACATTATGTTGCATCAAATATCATATCAATCACAATATAATAAATTGATAGTAAAAATTAGAACTGATGAAGGTAGATTAATAGTAAAAAAAAATAAGGCAGTCTAGTGCATAAATTTCTCATCAATTCAAAATTCCAAAAAAGGATTGGATCACATTGAGTCTACTGTACACAGCTTTATCCTATCGCAAGAGGCTGTTTCCGCGACTTGAATCCGTGACCACAAGGTCACACAGCAACAACATATTAGATCGTCATTTATAATCATACAGGTAATAGTAGATCAATAATATAAATGGGTATGTATTAGATCATTAGTCATTAATAAACCATATGTATTAATATGAAAACAATAAATAGTAAAAGTGTATTAATAGTTGGTTGTTTGATGAATCTTTCAATAGAGTATAACTAGCATATTTACCATCTATGAATTTCATTCATTATCTTAATATCCATTACAGTTGTCTACAGAATTGCAGATGTATTCCTAACATTGATTTTATAATGTATTAGCATGATCATGCTATTTTTTAGAAAAAGTAAGCTATCGACCATAAATTAAAAAAGAATGACCGGAGGATGCAATATTTAAGCACGTAGAAGCCAGGTGATGTTTATAATCTTCAGTAAGCAACATTCAACATTGTAGAAGCAGCTTGTTCCAAAGGGACATGTCCTATTTCCAAAATCAAAGTATTTGCAATTAATTGACCTGCAAAATTTGAGTTTTTAAGCCAGAGTAAACTAGTCCTAGACTAGAAGGAACACAGGGGAAAAAATCAAAATGTAAAGCACTTGTGGGCTAACATTTTAAGGACACTATAAGATGGGTTCCTGAAGAATATTATTCATAAACAATTCAGAACGTGAAGCATTTATGGGTTATCATTCTAATTCAGAAAGAGAATTGTCCGCATATGAAGAACTTTGAATTCTCTTCAGTAAATAAAAATAACTATTAGCTTATTACTAAAAAGGGAAATAAGATATACAGATACATAGACCTAAGAACATAGGTTCCATTTAAGAGCCAAAGGAAGGGAATAGATTAGCTGAATGTAGCTTTAAGCTTATTATAACATTTTTAGTAATGTCCTCTATATCATGTGAAATAAATAATATTACACCTACTATATGCAAAAGAGAAATTTGGCCCTGAATTTTGAAGCTTTGTACGATCCTAGATATGGAAGTGGCAAGATAGAGCTAAGAAAGGCACCATACTTCAAACGTAATAGATGCAACTTCTGCAGGAAGAACAATCACAAATCATAGAGATGCTTATGTAGTGAAACTGTAGCTGAAGAGTATATGGCAGATTTACTTCAATGCTCTAATACAGTAATTTGATTACTGGACTTGCAATAGCATGTCAATAATTGATTTGAACCTAGAGAATAAATATCTTGGTAGGGTGGTCATATCACACCAAAATTCTCAAAATAGGACCAACTAATAAAGTTTTTTCTTTATTAAAAATACATATAACCTTGCATTGGACGATCAATCTCCTAGCCTCACATATAAAAGGCTATTTGATACACAAAACTCCTACCATGTGAGGTCCCGGGGAAGGATCTATTGTACGCAGTCTTATCTTACTTTGCAAGAGGTTGTTTTCAGGACTCGAACTCATGATTTCTAGGTCACAAAGTAGCAACTTTATCGTTGTGCCAAGGCTCCCCTTCATAACATATATACTACTTAAATTAAGAGAAGATGATTAGCATGGAAGAGAGCAGTAGAACTACGAAAGCAAAAGTAGAACTAGTTTT